>PVHP010023279.1:0-27505 GCA_004024765.1 Zapus hudsonius
AAATAAAAACAGACAAGAAAGGGCAAGGGCAAGATAGCCTGAAAGATAAGCCTCTAGTGACTTAGTTCCTCTAACTTTGCCCCACCTTCTACATTTTCTCTCCTTCCTAATAACATAATAATACCATAATCAAGTTTTGAGCCCATTAATGCATTAATCCATGAATGAAGGCAAAACCCTCATGATCCATTCACGTTGCTAAAGCACCACCACTGAACACTTTACATCAGAGACCAAGCTTTCCATAAGAGCCCTTGGGGGAGGGCACACTCATATCCAAACCATTGCCTGCCATTGTGGGGCACATTTTGTTGGTGGCCTCAGAGATCATTCCTGCATTCCCTGTGCCTGGAAACTGTGATGCCAGTTTTCTAGTTGCTTCAAGTGAAAGAGTAAATTTGGTCCCTGAATATTTTCTTGGCTTGAAGCAGACTTTATATCATTTTAATATTGATGTGTATATTGTTAACAGAAAAATCTTTAGTCTATGATTGTTAAGTTTATTGATACTTTATATTGTGATTTTTTAGTTGACTTTATATGCGGAGATTCTTTTTATTCATGTTATTGATATGTCTTTGTAGGTAAAAATTTTTAATTCTTCTTATATTTCTAAAATTTACTTTGGCAATTGACCTGAACTGATGTGCTAACAAACTGCAAAGCTCCTTGGCCACTTAGTAATAATTAACTCCTGGATGTAAGAATAAAGTTTAAATGATAAAAAGTTAATAGATATCATATAAATATTTAAATCAAGAGTGTCTCTAAATAGTAGCAATACTAAAATTGAAAATGGAACTTTCCAAAATACTCCCTTCATAAAAATGAGTTAATGAACCACACAGACTACGTACAAGTGAGTTACATAACAGAAAATACCAAAATAGGTAAAAATTCTAAAAACATGGTACCTATATACTTTAAAATAATTAAAAAGGGATCAATTATTACTAAGTGGCCAAGGAGTGTGAATAATTTATTAGTCTAATAACCCCTGGTCCCAGCCACCGGTTCCTTCCCTCACTGAGCTGTTGACCAAAGTGACCCATGAGGTTCTAAAAACAAGACAGAATTCTGTCAAAGCTCTTGAATGCCCTCCCCAGGCCTAAGGCAAAACCCTGTTGCTGAAGAAACCACAGAATGCCATCGATCAGCATCGAGAGACCCTTCGAGGTCCAGAATGGTAACCAGCCCCCAGATGCCAGTTAGTACAGTGCTGGAAGGCACTGCACAGGCTGCCAGGGGAAGCTGATCAATGACAGCTGGAGTAAACAGACCACTGGCATGAAACACAGTCTGCAGCCATGAGTAGGCTGACCACACCTCATACTGGGAGAGAACAGTGAACCAAGAAAGGAACATTAGTGCAATGGAGAAACGTGGGCCTGGGGGAGACAATCAACAGCTTTTAAATTCAGCCAAATATTCCGCTTAGTGAGGGGGAACCCTTGACTGGAACTGGGGATTCAGGGTGATAGACACTGGATCCTGTACTCTTGAGCTCATAAGAAAAGATGCATTATGGGGTGATTGATGGGAAGGCTACTAAAAATAGAATCTAGGTAATCCAGAATTGTGTGTATTTGTTAACCTATACTGATCTCACTCTCCGATGGAGATTGTGTTTGTATTTTTCAGGATACAGCGAGAGAGCTGTGGCCCATCTAATCCTACCATCAGACCATAGGCAGATAGCTGAGAGGATATCCTGGCAAGAGATAAGCCACCACAGTCATATCATGGAGGATCCATATGGAACCCCACAGAGAATGACGGATGAACAAGGGACCCACAGCTACAGCCATTCAATCAACACAGGAAAAGCCAGGGTGACAGAAACCAACAATTTTCGACACAAAGGACTCCTAAGCTCACAACATTAAAGTAGCCTTAATACTCACCCACCACGACTCAGGGAACTGAGCGGAAGGGGGGGGGAAGATTGTAAGAGCCATGGTGGGGGAGACTATCCAGAGGCATGGCACACCTCAGTAACAACACACTTGGGCCAGGAGGACTGGGCTGAGTACTACTAGGGTATCCATGGTCCCCTGCCACAAGGATGGATCCAGACGACCCACGGAGGAGGATATCCAGCTGATTGTGGATGGGGAAGGGGGGACATTGGGGAATTGGGGAGAACAACTCATTGTTTGCCCACTAAATAATGCAATTCATTATGGACTATATATTTATATCTATATCTATATCTATATCTATATCTATATCTATCTATCTATCTATCTATATATATTAAAAAAAAAGAAAAAAGAAAAAAATATAGTCATTTACCATCAATCTGACAAATGCTATCATTTTATTACCTATAGTTTTCAAGGTACCTATTAGATTCATAGACTAATTCTGCATGACTCCTACATCTCTCCTACCGTGTCCTCTCTCCTAGTTTCCTCATTTCCTCCTGGTACCTGTACTTCCATACCTGGTGACCATTGTTTCAATCTTTCTATATATTTGAATACAATTCATAGTCCACAGATAAATGAGAGTATGCCATACTTCTCTTTCTACATCTTGCTTATTTCATTTAACATAGTACCTCAAGGTTTATCCATGCTGTGGTAGGTGGACAGATCTCTTTTCTATGAATGAATAATATTTTAAATATATGCATCACATTTTTAAAAAATCCATCCGCCCATCGCAGGATTTTAGGTTGCCACCATGTTTTGGCTATATAATGCTGTAATGAACATGGAGATGCAGATATCTTGAGAGGGGTAGTTTTTATTTCTTTGAGTGAATACCCAGAAGAGAGACTGCTGAATCCTTTTGTAGTGCTGTTTGTAATCAAGTCAACCAGACTTGTCCTATTAGTTTAAAGAAATAACTGGGTTTGAGGCTCAGTCTACAGGAGGGAATTCATGCCCACTACTGTAAATCTGGCCCAAAGTCCATGACTGGGGATGTCATAGGCCATAGTAGGAAAGGTACTGCTACTTTGCTAAATAAACATGACGTGCCCATCAAACTGCCTTCTAAATCTTGATGTTTATGTCTCTAGGTTTATGCTGCTTTGGTTAGAGAAGCTTCTCTTAGAAGTGAGTAGCAGTTAATGCAGAAACTCAAAAATGGTCAGAGCGCTGAGAATCAGTGCCAGCACCCATAACAGTCCCTTCAAGGTTTAGCAAACCAGAAAGGTTGTTTTGAGAGGGGCCAGAAAGGTTGTTATGAGCTGGAGAAAAGGTAGGAGTGTTGTGGAACATTGCGATCTGTATACACAGCCATTGCACTCATGAACTTGCAGTAGCTGCACTTACCTCTTATAAACCCTACAAGATAGGACCCATCAACCTTCTGTCATGGAGACAGCAAAGGCTTAGGAGCCCCACCCTTCCCTGCAGGGATATGGACAGTTGATAATTCCTGGGAGCGGGGGCTTTTTCTTCAGTGATGGAGCCAATGGTAAGTGGTCCATGCTGTGGTAAATCTTCCTCCACTCATGCCTATGTAAGCAATTTTCATTAAACTCATTGAAGAGAATCAAACATAACATCAAAGTACAAGGACTCGTTGATGAAGACATTGGAATAATCATGAGGAGGAGAAGACAGGAGAGAGTAATTGGGGTGAGTATGATTAAAATATATACATGTATGAAATTGTCAAAAAATACATTTATGCTGTTCCAGGTGCTGGGGATATGACTTTGTAGATAAAAGTGCTTGACATGCCAGTGTGAATACCTGAGTTTGGATCCTTAGACCCCCTATACAAGCAAGAAGGTGTAGTGGGTTTCTGTAATCTCAGCATACTTACAGTGAGATGTGAGGCCGGGACAGGAGAAGTTTCCAAAAGCTCAAAGACCAGCTTACTTGGTGAACAGTGAGAGACCCTGTCTCGAATGAGGTAGGAAGTGAGGATCACTACCTAAAAGTTGTCCTCTGTCTCCCACACATGCTGTGGCCTTCACATACCCACACTCACACATATGAACACACACTCACATGCATCATACACATCCAGCAAAAAGTTCCATATGTCATTGCCTATAAAAATCATTGTATAATAAAACACTGAAAATGACCCAGAACATTAAGATGAAGAACTCAGTGAAATATGAATATAGGTGATTTTAAGTTTCTTTGGGGGTTTCCCCTTAGGAGGAATTTTATAAATTGTAAGAAAATGGCATAATAATTAATATGGAAGAAAAAAGTCATTAAGTTTTAGCAGTTATGCTGATGGCATTAAAGAGCCCAGGTATAAGAAGACAAAATGAAAGAACCAAAATGTAGCCTCTAATTATACCGAGGATGTGGAAAATATCCACCTTCAGTTTCCCGTGAGACACATAGATGATTTCATGGGTGTCTCTCAGAAATGAAAACTGATGTTTCTTATGATATAGTCTGAGGTTAAAATGTGTCTATTGATTCATGTTTTCAAAAGGCCTCCTGTGAACAGAACTCTTCTCAAAGGCAAAAGATTCTTTATGCCACATATATAGTTTAGATTGGGGAACCTGTCAGAAGTAATCATTTGAAAACAAAGTCATAGCGTGTTAATTCCTCACACATTTTCAAGCTGGTAGGAGTTTTGAGGTTGGCTTGTTTAGATCTCGTGTCACTTAGAGAAATGTCGGCTCACAGTGCTTTTGGGGATGGGTTGGGGTGAACTTAAAAGCGCTCAGGAATGTATTCCTGATTTTAAGCCGTGGTGCTGATGATGTCTCCATGGAGTCCAGAGCAGAGTCCTGTTCAGTGCTGTTTTGATGGAGGAGTGTTATTATTGTACACAGTGATCTTATTCAATCTCAAAGTATGGCAACCGAGAAGGTCATTTGGGTCAAGAATTGGGTTATAGACAAATGGAAAATTTTGAACAGGACATGGTCATGCACACCTGTAATCCTAACTGTCAGGAGGCTGAGACAGGAAGATGGTGAGCTCTGAGCCATCCTGGGTTACAGAAGGTGATCCTGCTCAAAAACAAAAAGTGGAAAACCTTGTTTTTTCAATAGAATTTTTATATTAACACTACCCATCAATTCTGCTCTCTTAGTTTTGTTTCTTGGTAACGTTGCAACCCACATAAATAAAACTTTAACCTTTCCCAAACTTTAACCTTGCCAGAAGAAAGAAAATTCCTGGAAGGGAATTTTAAGGGGATCAGAAATACAGAAATGATTGATTGTAAAGTGGGTCAGACTGCAGTCCTGGGAAATTCCCAGTGTGAAAAACAGTGAGATTAATCAGTGAGGTGTGGTACATCTTTTCCAGTAGGTTGATGTGGAGATCGTTGTTGGCAGGTTGGCAGGACTTCAGAGTTTGAAATGTGGGACACGTTATTTTAGCAATGGAAATAAGGGCCCAGTAAGTCTCATGGTGGCTAACCTTCTGCTTTCAGTCAAAGGGACTGGGCATTGTGGTCATCTCCTTGACCTCAAGCAGGCGTATTTTTCTGACCTATGGTGTGAGTCCTACATTCTTCAAAATGTGTTGAGAATACCCCGTTCTTCCATGCCTCCCCTGCCTATTGGAGAAATTCTACTTAAATTTGAGTTTGGCTCTCATGTTCCAGGACAGGACTGACTTCCTTCTTTGAGCCACCACGTCAGAGTTCTCTGCTGCTGTCCCTGACTCTCTTCCATGCTGCCCTCTACACATGTTCCTTCCCAACTCTCAAGTTTTATCCAGTTTGTTTGTTTCTTCTAGTCAGCTCTACCATTGCTTTCTTTTTAGACTTTTCTAGACTCAGGGTTACCTCTAAAACCTAGCCATGAACTTAAGTCTCTGGTCTGTAATTGCTAATGGTGTGAGCATTCCGGGGCCCCTCCGTCCCCATGCAGGGCTGTGGCCCAGCTCTGCAGCACTTTCTGATGCTGCAGACCTCTGTGCACTCATAACACGGTGGGCTTCGCTTTGTGCTTTGTGAAACCTATGGTTCTTCACAGGAAAGAGGAATTCAAGGTGGTTTTCCCCATTACTTATTTGAAGTAAGGTAAGACTGTGTTATCAGTTTTTCTTTTTTCTGACAGCATTATTTATTTTTAATAACATTTATTTATTGTCACTAATTAGATACATTGTATGAGCAAATCTTGTGTTGGTACCCCCATTTCCTTCCTTTCTGTCCCCAACCCACTGGGGACTCAGTGGGCATACTGGAGTAGTCCATGGGGTAGGGGTGGTTATGAATTGTACAAGTGGTAGTCAGATTATTTTTCTTTGTATGTTGTTGTTGAGGGGGACAATGTCTCTGGATCTCCTCCTCCACCATGGCTCTTACATTCTTTCTACCTCCTCTTCTGCTCACTCAGTTCCCTGAGTCCTGGTGGGTGAGTTTTAAGTCTGCTTTATTGTTGAGATCTTAAGAGTCTCTGGACTTCTGCTTTGGGTTATGTTGGGTATCGTTATTGTCTGTCTCCATTGACCTTTCAAGGGTTATCTGACTTGCTGTGGTGAAAGGCCTCTTTTTTATCTTGCTAATTTCTCATAGGTTTCATTTGGGTCCTATATGATAGGTTAGGGGTGGTTCATCACAACACATAATCAGACAAATATGGACTTAAGAATATCAACATCAATTTCAGACTCCAGAATATTTCTTCTTACTCCTCATCACCCTTCTTCCTCTTATTGAGGTAGGGTCTCATGTATGCCAGGCTAGCCTTGAACTCACTATGTATCCCAGGCTGGCCTTCATCTGTTGCTGAAGATGACCTTGAACTTCTGATCCTGAGCTGCATGCATGTGAGGCAAGCATTCTACCAACCGAGCAAATACTCTGCATCCTTAAAATTGTATATGTTTAAGATTGTTTTCTTTAATTGAAGTTACTATTATGTCTTAACCTTTGGAAAGATGAGCAATTTTTAAAAAATATTTTATTTATTCATTTTCAAGCAGAGAGAAAGAGAGAGAGAGAGAGAGAGAGAAAGCCAGGGCTGCCTCCTTGTACATCTGGCTTATGTGGGTACTGGGGAATTGAACCCAGGGCCTTAGGCACTGGAAGCTAGTGCCTTATCCGCTGAGCCATCTCTTCAGCCCAAGATGAGCAATTTTTTTCTGTTGTTTTTGAGACAGACTCTCATATATCCCAAGTTGACCTCGAACTTGCTAGAATTAAGCTCCCAGTCCTCTTGTCTCCACCTTCCAGGTGCTGTGATTACAGATATGCACTACCACACCCAATTTAGCAATTTATTTTAAAAAAATTAAAATGTGTACCTATGTCAGTCTTAGAATTGGCTGAGCTAGAAATTACAGGCATTTTGTATGACTAATATTTCAATATATTGCATTATAAAAGAAGTCTATAAGAGAGAAAGTTTACCTATAAAGTCACACTGCTGAGAAATGGAATCAAATTCTGAAAGAAAACAAAACCTCAATCTTAGAGTATGGCTTCATGAGCCATGATAAGAAAATGTAGAATTATTAAGAACAACAGTGCAGAGAACTCAGTCAGTTTTGGACGAGTCTGGAGACATAAAACAGTGTCTGTCCAAGTTAGGAAGAACAGTAGGAACCTTCAAAAAATAAGGGAGGTGCATGTGAGTGGTTTTTCTTAATCTTTTAAGTGAAATAAAAAACTTTTTCGCACCTGCAAAGAACAAGATGTTCTATTTTTTAAGGAAGAAAAATACATTTTCTAATTAATTCAGGAGCAGTAGGAGCTCACATTATTTCCTTTCTCTGCAACTTTTCCTCCTATCAGCATGAGAAGTTGTTTGGTTTTTCTCCACATGCTCCATAAGGCTAGTCCTAACTACTTTCCCCAGTAGGAAGCTCAGGATAGAAAGAGCACAGGACAGAATGCCAAAGAGCCTTCGGGGCTGTAGACCACCTGAGTTCCTACAGAAAGAGTATCTTGAAATCACAAGCTACGTTCACATTCTAGAACTGCTAGACTATGACTTGTTTTGACAACTATGATTGATTTAAACCAACTGGGATCTGAACTACACCTACGGCTGGTCTAGCTCAGTGAAACCCACATGGTCTCATGTGATGTCAGAGACAGGAGGTCTTCAACTCTATTTTGAATCTGGCAAAACATGGCAAGACCCAAGTTCAAGTCTCCATACTGTTACTAACATGATGTGAAGGAGTACATTACCTAACACATCTGGCCTCAGCTTTATCACCTGGGAGATGCCACTTATTCCTGATACTAACCTCAAGAATGAAAACAAAGATGAAGCTTACAATTCCTAATGTGATACAACATAATAGCTATGAACACAGATTTTATGGCCAAGTTCTATTTATTTAGTCAACCAATATTTACTCATACCTACCATTTACTAGTTCCTCTGTGAGATAATGAGCAAAAGAGCCCTTATTGAGTTTATAACATAGTAGAGGAGACACAAAGTAAACATTTTAACAAGCAGGTAGAGTGTTCCTCCTTAAAATTGTCAAGGCTCTAATAGAAAAGAATGAGGAGAAAAGATTGGTGAGGGAAACCTGTTTTCGATGGACTTATCAGGGAAGGGACTTGGGGTAGCCTTGCCTCTTTTTAAATAGATGAACCTTGGGATAGTCTAAGTTTATTTAAAAACAAGTTGTGGAAAGGCTGTGAAACTCCCAAGAAAATATTTCTGAAGTAAGCATAGTTCAATTTACCAACTCACAGTGAAGTCACCCTGGGGTTTGTGCCCCTACTAAGCTGAGAGACAGAAGTGGAGTGAATTCACTTTGTGATTTGTGACAAAGGCGTGAAAGGTCTCTCCAGTGAATTTATAATCTCTCTTTCCCCCCATGAAGTGACTACTGAGCCAAGGAGTGTTTATGGAGCAATGGGGAGTATCATTTCAACCTTACCACTCCCAAGGAGTCCTGTGAATCTTGAGTCCCTTCCTCATCCCTCCAGCAGAGGTTCCTGAGAGCCTCTGACTCATTGGATTATTATGCTATGCTTTTGGTCACTTTGGGATTTGGCGTTGGAACCATCCTTCATCATGACCTCTGTGTTCATGTTTCTGCATCCTCAAGTCCTCTCTTGGGTCCTGTTGCCTTCCTGCTGGTCCCTGCCTGGGTGAGGAAGTGGGAGAGAGAAAACAGAGACAAATTCAAGGTGTCTGAGGTCATTCCCCTCTTATCTTGGGAGGTGGGTGATTGATGCATCTGTGGACCATAGTGACTCAGAACCTAAGCCAAATTCAAGCCAGTCATCTTCCAATCCTTTTGAGAATGCTTGTTTCGGTATCGACAGTTGCCAGTGAGACATACAAGGCCATTTTTCTGGAACATTCTGGGGGAATATATTCATCTTAAAGATTAAAAAGGAAAGTCTTTAATAACGCCTCTGAACCACTGGGTCCATCAACACTAGAGCCATTCTAAACCCTGACTGCTTATAAATATTAATTAATATTTATATGAGCTAGGAAATCCCTTATCGTTTCATTTGGGCTAGTTGGGAAGCATTCTTACTTAGAGTTTAAATCATCCCAATTAATAAAGTAGGGAGGCAAAGGAAATACAGGGAAAGGAAATCTGCTAATTATGTTCCCATTAGTATCATTAACAGCCTGCTAGGGACAAAAGTGACTAGAAAAGGAGGTGCCAGGTCCAGGAAGTAAGTGGCCAGAAATAACAGGCTCATCCAGAAAGCAAGGTGGAAGAAATGCTTTTACCCTCTGACCCTTTGAATGCTTCTGTTTGCATCCATTCTCCTGCCCTTTCCTATTCCTCTCCTCTTTTCTCTCCCCTCTGTTCCTGTGCTCTCTTCCACAGCCTTTCCTTCTCCTCCTCTAGTTTCTTCTCTCTTCTATTTTCCTCACCTCCTCTTTCTCCTCTCTTCATCTCCTCTGTTTCTTTTCCTTTTTCTCTCCTCCCATCTTCTTCTATCTATCTAGAACCATGGGCAGAAATATGACTCATGCTAAGTGATAGCAGTGGAAGGAGGAATTTGCGGAGGCACTGTTCAACCAAATGAAGCCCAGCTGGTCAGGGGAATGTCATGCTTTAGAATGATCCTATGAATGTAGTTGGCAAAACCCTCAACCTTCTCAAACTAAGCTATCAAGCTACTAAGATGAATAATAACGACTGTGTCCACATCTCCAGTTAGTTTGCACTTCCATCGAAGAGTTAGAGAAAAATAGAAACTCTCAATTATCATTTAACTCAAATTTGCTTCTGTGGACAGAAATCCTGGGAAGTAATTATATTTTTAATTCCTGTCCACTACGACTTGTTTAGCTTTCCACCTGTCTTGCTTTGGAAGAAAGGGCTCATAGCGTGTCAGTCATCCAGCTATACTCAGAGGGACCACCTTTACCAACAGTAATTCATGACACAGTGAAGGTCCAGTGGCAGCTAGGGTTCTACGTGTCAAAGGCTCTTGGTTCCTTTGGCTAAGCTACCCTGGCCAGATGAAAGCATTCTGTCTGGATTCTTTTGTCTGCCAAGGCCCTGTGCACAGAAACAAGGGGTGTTCCATGGGCGTTCACTTGAGCTGGAAAGTATCCTGTAGTTATTTAAGTCTGTACTCCCAAACTGCTTCAATGTTGGAAAGCCAGCATGCCTGGGGGCTACAAAAGGTCCCATTTCTGTGCCTCCATTGACTTGGCTCTGGGTTATAGAGGAGCCTGTAATGGCACAGGACTTAAGGGTATCTTTACTCCTTTTTCACTAGTTTTGACCAACCTTCTCCTGCTTCTTTCTGAAGTCATGACATCATTTCACATTCACAGAGTTCAATAAATTATTGCAGAGCCTGTTTTTATGTAGGATTCCTACTCAGATGTTGGATGTGGGTGAGGAAGGGCAGGCACCTTATTTGGAGCAGTTGAGATTTTTTCCTGGCCACCACGTACTGTTTGTCAAGAGCACCTGGACTCCCATGGGACACAATTTATCTGAGAGACGGTATTTCAGCAGGTCCAGCATTTTATGCTGCATTGTTGTTCTCATTACTCCCTGCTCCGACTGGCCAGGCTTTTCTCAGGAGGAAAAGGTGAGTGCTGAGCAAGTCACCCTCTTTTTTTTTTTTTTTCCACTAGGCTAGGCCTGTCACAGATCTGTCAGCCTGCCTAAAAGTCCCCATGTTGGGACCTCATTGCTTTGGGTAAATACAGCTCTAGAGAAACAACATTGCAGAAGTGATGAAGCAGAAGTTCTGTAAGCAGAATCGTCTCTTATCACTGCTGAGACCTCAGGCAAGACTCTTCTCATAGCCTGGATTTCTGATACTTTGCATGGAGAAATGGGAAGAGATCTCCAAGTTTTCTTCCAGACTGGTAACTGGTATATTAGTCAGGGTTCTCTAGAGGAAACAGAGTTGATAGAATGGAGTATAATAAAAGGGAATTTATTGGGGTAGCTTATGAGTCCAACAATAGCAGTCTGTAGGCCCACAGCTGAAGGAACCAGTAGCTGTTCAGTAGTCCCAATCCAGCCCAGAAGTCCTGATGGTACCCTGGGGAGCCGCGGCTGACAGTCCACGATATGAGGCCGAGGAAACTGGGTTCCAATGTCCAGGAAGGGTAGGAGAGCAGGATGCCAGTGCAAGTCATGAACAAGCACCAGCAGCCGGGGGAGGAAGGAAGAGCATCTTCTTCCCCCTAAGCTTCCTTATATTAGTCTCCTTCTGGAAGGCCCACCCACTGGGGGAAAGGGCTCACTCTGGAGAAAGGAACTCCTCCCTTCTCCAAAATCCCAAAAGGATTTGTCAATCCTTCCTGCAGGCAAACTCAGAGACCCACCCAAGATTATCATGGATTATTACATTGGTCAAGTTGACAAATAAACTTAACCATCACACCGGTTATTGTTCAATTCCATTCCAGATCAAGGATTCTGTCCTACATGCAGTGTTTCCTAACCATTCCACCTCTCCATGGTCTTTCTTCCTCATATCTTTACCTTGATGCCAATACTGGGCTGTTTACATGACCCCGTGTTGATGTCTGCACTTTCAATGTGTGTGAGTTGTGTTCCTTGAACAAGAGACTCCTATGCATGTTAAAACATAGGATCAGTATGTTGGCATCATCATATGTCTAAAGAGACACAGTGCCCTGCTGAGTTAGTGGCTGCTGGCACTCAACTCCTCAGACCTGGCCTCTCAGCCATGACAGCCAAGGGCATGAAAGGCTCATGGGCTTGGCCATCATGAGTCCTGTGGACCTTCAGAATGCTGCAACAGGGAGTGCTTCATAATGCTGCAACAGGGAATTGTTGCCTTTGCTGAAGGATATTTACAGTGTTTGCTGGAAATCTGTTGGGCCCCAGCCTAACTGAGCAACCTTAAGCTAAGTTTTAGAATATGGAATAAAGCTGGGCGTGGTGGCACACGCCTTTAACCCCAGCACTCAGGAGGCAGAAGTAGTAGCTGATAAGCCTTGATCCTGTTTGTTGAATTCTGTATAGCTCATAAGCCTTGTTCCTGTTTGCTGAGTTTCATTTTACTGGCAATAACCCCGCCTCCTGAAAATGGACAAACTACCCTGCTGACTGGCTGTAAAACAATGCGCCCTAAGGAGGTGTACTTTGCTCTGCTATACTCTGCTGATTGGCTCCCGCCAAAAAGTTTGAATCTTATTGCTTGAGAGAAATAGACTGAACAATGCAGCCTTGGGTTATAAAAGGGTTTTGGGTGCTGGAGTAAAATGAGATTTGCCTGACATATCTCCTGGTTGCGTGTGTTTGTCTGACCATACGCCTCACCTCTCCCTGATTGAGCCCTTTCTCCTGCTGGCCAGTGAGACTTGGGCTAACCGCAGGGGGCCAGGGGTCCACGACACCCCAGCACAGGTGTATTTGTGAGCAGATGCATGTGTGTAAGTGGAGGCCAGAGGTCAATGTTGGGTGCCATTTTGAATCACTCTCCACCATATTGTTTGAGACAAAGTCTCTCACTGAATCTAGAACTTACTGCTTATTGTGCTAGACTAGCTAGTCAGAAGGCTCCAGAGATCCTGGTCTTTGCCTCCTGACACAGGGATTACAGGTGCATGCTGCTACACTCAGGAGATCCTGCTCTCTGCCTGTAGACAAAGGGTTCACAGGTGTATGCTGTTTATTGCTTGAGAGAAATAGGCTGAACAATGGAGCCTCGGGTTATAAAAGGGCTTTGGGTGCTCAAATAAAATGAGATTTGCCCGACAATTCTCCTTGTCATGTGTGTCTCTCCGACCGTTTGCCTCACCTCTCCCAGATGGAGCCCTTTCTCCTGCTGGCCGGTGAGACTTGGGC
Organism: Zapus hudsonius; assembly: GCA_004024765.1. Lineage (NCBI taxonomy): Eukaryota > Metazoa > Chordata > Mammalia > Rodentia > Dipodidae > Zapus > Zapus hudsonius. The sequence continues at coordinate 13,176 of PVHP010023279.1, forward strand.
TACCTGCAGGGGGCCAGGGGTCTGTGACCCCCCAACAAACCTGGGTATGGCTCTCACCTGTGAGGCTGCTCCATAGATGAAGCTTTGCAGATCATTCTAGACATCCTGATGACTTGGGAATGTCTGTTTTGTATATTTTAGAATTATTTCACAATACCTCTAAAATCAGAGGTATAGTCTAAGGACCCTGTAAGCGTTTGGCTGATTGTAAAGGAAGTCTGACATGACAGTCTATTTTCTGCAGGATTTTAAACAAAGAAGTTCTTTCTACTGTCAGGCTGATGTTTCTCCTGCAGAGTCTCATGAGGCATCCAATACGCTTGTGGAGTAGTTGGATAACACATGAGGCTGTACAGCTTCTTTTGTTTTTAAGTGCTGGGGATCAAACCCAAGTGCTGGGCCTTAGACATGATAGGCAAGCACTCTACCCCTCAGTCAGACAGATTTTAAAAAGAAATATGCAGAAACATTGCAACCCTCAACAACAATGCACAAAAAGGGGAAGAAAAAAAACCCATCTACCAGAGCTCCATGGATGGGCATTTGGGTTGATTCCAGTTATTGGCTATTATGAATTGAGCTGCTATAAATATAGTTGTACAAAATTTTCTGCATCGAGATGTGGCGTCTTGTGGGTAGATGCCTAGTAGAGGGACAACACACTTGGGCCAGGAGGACTGGGATGAGTACTAGGATATCCAGGATCCCTTGCCACAAGGACTAATACAGACAGCTCACGGAGGAGGATATCCAACTGATCAGGGATGGGGAGGGGGGAATTGGGGAATTCGGGATAACAACTCGTTGATTGCCCACTAAATAATGTAACTCATTATGGACAATAAATATATATTTAAAAAAAAACCCATCTACCTCTGGTGAAGTTCACAACCCCTACCCTATGGGCAGATCCAGTATGTGCACCAAGGAGGGATCCTAGTGGGTAGATGACAGAGAGGAGGGAAATGGGGTCCCCATCACAAGATTTGCTCATACAATGTATATAATTATTCATAATAAAGATGTTAATTAAAAACAAGAATTTCCTAAACTGGGTGTGATGGTGTACTCCTTTAATCCCAGTACTTGGGAGGAAGAGGCCACTCTGAGATTACATAGTGAATTCCAGGTCAGTCAGGGCTAGAGAAAGACCCTAGAGGCCATCCTGGACTCCATTGAGAAAAACACAAACAAAAATAAAATAGGAAGATTACCTGGGTCCAGTATGAGTCAACCTGATGTTAGCTGTTATTGGTAGCATCTCCCATGGCAAAGGATTTTATAATTCCCACTTTATTTTTGCCCTTCTTTCAAGAAGTTGCCATATATTTATGTATTGATTATATTTTCATTTCATCAGTAAATTTAGTTAACTGGCTCTGGTGGGGCACCCCTGTGATCTTAGCACTTAGGAGGCAGAGGCAGGAGGATTGCTATAAACCCAAGGCTAGCCAGTTTATCTAAAGAGTTCCATGCTAGCTAGAGCTACATAGTGAGATTCTGTCTCAAAGAAACAAGGTTAGCAATAGGAAACCTTCTGTGGTTTCAACATCTGTCTATATTTAAAAAAAAAAAAAGGGAGCAGGGCCTGGTGGCACACACCTTTTTTTTTTTCTTCACATTTTAAGAATTGCTTTAATCAAAAAATCCATTTTACAAAGATATTAGGGAGACATTACTATCTGTATTTCTTTTAGACACGTGGTTCCTGGTCTTCCTACTATGTTTCTGACTATGTGATGACGGGCCACTGAGGGGATATATCATTTGCTTCAGCACAGCAGGTCTTACCCATGCAGTGGAGTAGCTGAAAACAGAAGTGGCACACACCTTAATCCCAGTACCTGAGAGGCAGAGGTAGGAGGATCTCTGTGAGTTTGAGGCCAGCCTGAGACTACAGAGTGAACTCCAGGTCAGCCTGGGCTAGAGGGAGACTCTACCTTAAAAAAACAAAATTATGTTGATATAATTCATGAGAGAAAAGCGTAGTTTTTCTCCAATTTTTCTAGAGTTCCCCCTTCATTCACTTATATTTTTTTAAGGTCATTGATGAGAATTTTAAAGAATAAATGAAACTTAGTGTCAGAACTGACAGCACAGACTGAGTGTGGTGGTGTATTCCTTTAATCCCAGCACTCTGAGGTGAGTTAGGAGTTTCAGGTCAGTCTGAGCTAAGAGTGAGTCCCTGCTTCAAAAACTGACAAAATAGACAAGTGAACAATTTCTGTGCAAATGATTGTGTTTTTCCAGCTGGGATTGTTCAAGTCCAGATCCAAACAGCAAAGGTTGTGTTGCAGTTTACATTCTGAAGAGGAAGTGTCTAGGCATCATACTTAGTGAGATAATGGCAGCCATGCCCACATACTATGGAAGTCCCAGTCAGAGAGCCTTTGGGGTAGGTTTTGGGATCTCTGGGCATGTGGATGAGTAAAGAAGCAAAGCAAGGGGATTGGTAGATGGCTCACCCTTTAAGGGCATTTGCTTGCAAAGCCTGCAGGCCCAGATTCAGACCAGAACACCCGTGTAAGGCCAGGCTGGTACCGCTTTGCAGAGGCCCTGGTGCACTCATGCACACACACAAATAAATACAAATTTCAAAAGAAGCAAAGTGAGCCAAGCCTGGTGGTTCAGGCCTATAATCTCAATTACTCTGGAGCCTGAGGCAAGAGTATTGCAAGTTTGAGTCCTTCCTGGGTAACTAGCAAGACCCTGTCACAAAAATTACACTCACAAGTGTGGTAGTGCATGCTTTTAATCCCTGCACTCCAGTAATCCGAAGGTAGAGTTAGGAGAATCTCTGAGTTCAAGGCCAGGCTGGGACTAGAGTGAATTCCAGGTCAGCTTGAGCTAAAGTGAGACCCTACCTCTCATAACAAAACAAAACAAACAACAACAAAAACAACAACAAAAAAGCCCCAAAATTAAATGAAGACATAATATAATAAAGTCTGGAAATAGAGCTTGCCTAGTATGCATGAAGCCCTAGATTTGATTCCTAGTACTAAATAAATCAAATAAAAGCAAATAGCTAAAACTGGCGAGGGAAGCATGAAGCAAAAGTGTGAGGTAGGCAGGGACTGGAGCGGGGGTAAGTATGTCAGATAGAGAGGCCTTGGTGCTGTGTTGACATCTGCAGGGGATCTTGTAGGTGACGAGATCCACTCTAGTTGCAGGAGAATGGTTAGTTCATGAGCTAAGGCTGTGAGGCACCACCAACACAAGTAGACCTCTAGATGTAGATGTGAGTGTCCCAATGATAGTACATTATGAGGACTTGTAAAACTCACTAGTTGTTAACAGATATCCTGAAAAATACAAAGAACGGTTTCAAATCGCAAACAAAACAAAGCAAGAACACAACATCATGGCAAAATTGTGAGATTATGGAGGCACTTAGTATTATTTGCCTAAATAGTCCAGAGAAGTGTCTACCTTGTGGCAGAGCTGAAAAAAAAATCTATTACTTCAGAATCTCCTTGGAGATAAACATAAAGTACCGTTTTCCAAGTGCTATTGTCTGGAACTAGAATGCCTTTCAAAGGTTTGTGTGTTTAAGGTTTAGTCCCCATTTTGGGGTGTTGGGGAAGTGGTGGAAACTCAAAGAGATGGGGCTTAATGAGAGAAAGTTAGATCGGCTCAAAAGCAATGAGGCTTGCTGATCATGGACTGGAATCTCCAAAATGTGAGTCAAAAATAAACCTCTTTTTTTTCACAACTTGATTACCTCAGATGCTCGTTACTGTAGCTAAACACTGCCTAACACACTGAAATAATAAAGAATGGCAGTGTGTTCGAGCCAATAGTTTTAGGCAGATTCCAGAGAACTTTCTTATTTATTATTTTATTTCAGCTTGTCAGAAACCCAATAAAGTAGGTAGAAGTTACCAGCACAGTTATTACTATTTTATGGATGAGAACATTTAATATCATAGAGTCAGTAACAAATCTGGGTCTGGCATACAGGTGTGCTGACTCCAGTTTTAATGTTTTTTTCTGCTACTTTGTTAGTTTCCTCAGTTTTTCTTTTGAATGATCAAGTCACCCATTCATGTGGATGGAAAAATTTTAAAGTTGTGGCTGGAATAAGGCCAAGTGTAAATGTAGACTTAAGGATCCTGGTCTGCACATTTCTTGTAGATTTGTGATTAGATCTTCTGTATTCATGTCTGCACTTGCTAGCCATGTGACTTTATGAACTTCAATGAAAATATCTGATTTTTTGTTTTCCATTATTAAAATGATTATAAGATTCTCTACTCCAAACAATTCTGACAATCAAGTAATTTACATGAGACCAGATCAGTGGGCAGTGTAGCCTTGTCTAATTATGTTTGTGAAAGAGATAGATATTGGTTCTTCTTTTACTCTGAGCATTTTGAATTCTTTGAATTAGTGTAGTTTGGCTAAATCAGGTGCATCTGGACCTGCTTTCATGAACAAGCAAAGCCAACAATAGATTGCTGGTGTATGCCAAAGTTTAGGAGGCCTAATAGCGCTGTTCCTCACCGATTCACTTCTACACAGCCCACCAATTATTTTCAGTGAAGGACCAAGGTTTTAAAATTTTTTTCAATGTGTTGCAGACTGATAACATGGCTTGGTATTTTCATTGCATCTTCCCAAAGTAACATGCTTTAATAGTTCTTAGGTGCCTACCTCAGTTTTTGGTTTGATGTCCTTTGAACAGCTCAGAGATCACACTTGGTCTGTTCAATAACCTCAGAGCCAGCCTCACGATAGCCAAAATGTGAGTAAATCTGACCTTGAATAGTTCTCAATCCCGGAAGGCAACATCAATTTATATTATTACTATTTTTTTCCTGAGGAGAAAGTGCTTTGCTATTCCATGTAGTTCAGAAAAAAATCCTCCTGAGATATGACTTTTCTGATAAAGAATTTATGCTCAGGCTTGGAGGTTTAATTACCTGATAGTAAAATAAAAAACTGCCATCTATTAATGTGGTGCAATTCACCCAGGAAAATCCCTCATAACTAGGAGATAAAGGACAGAGATGAGGACTAGGTTGGATTAGACTCTGTGACTATCTTCTGAAGGATGAAGCCACTTCAGAGAGCTTCAGGCTTGATCCCATAGTCTCTAAAACAGGAAACCCTTAAATAGAATGGGGATCTGTGGCCAAATCTTATGGGGATCAAGAACCCAGGCTCCAAGGGGAAATTCCCACTATCAGAGAGCTACAGAGAGGCTACACCTATTAGAATCTTGACAAAAGAGCAATGTTTGTCTCATTTAACCTAGACTGATCTCACTCTCTCCGATGGAGATTCTGTTTGTATTTTTCCAGAAGGCAGTGAGAGAGCCTGGGACATCCCAATTCTACCAACAAGACACTGGATGATGGCTGACATCCTGGCAGGAGACAAACCACACCCAGACTTCACACAGGGCCCAAATGAAACCTACAAGAAAGTGATGAAATAAATAGGAGACCAATAACCACAGCAATTCTGGTAACCCATGAAAGGTCAATGGAGACAGACACCAACAATACCCAACAGAACCCAAAGCAGAAGTCCAGAGATACTTAATATCTCACCAATAAAGCAGACTTAAAACTCACCCACCATGACTCAGGGAACTGAGCAGAAGAGGGGGTGGAAAGAATGTAGGAGCCATGGTGGGGGAAAATATCCAGAGACATTGCCCCCCTCAGCAACAATGCACAAATGGGTGGGTGGGGGGAAACTAGTTACCTCTAGTGCAATTCATAACTTCCTACCCTATGGACTGATCCAATATGCCCACTGAGGTGGGTCCCAAGTGGATTGGGGGCAGAGAGGAAAGAAATAGGGGCACCATCACAAGATTTGCTCATAATATATATATAATTATTCATGATGAAGATACTAATTAAAAAAAAGAAATTCAGGAAACTAGGAGAGAACAGAAGCCAGCTGAGGACAACTTTGGGAACATATGAGGAACTGTCAGTATAAGACTTAACACTGGTTTAGTAGGGTGGTATGTAGGAGACCTTTTTCCCCAGTCATGACCCATGGAATTAAGAAAACAATATCTTTAGTGGCTTCTTAGCATTTTACCAAGCATTAAAGACACATAAGCCTGGAGAGATGGCTCATTAGTTAAAGGCACTTTCTTGCAAAGCCTGCCAATCTGGGTTCAAGTTCCCGGTACCCACGTAAAGCCAGGTGTACAAAATGGAACATGGATCTGAAGTTCAACTGCAGCCACAAGAAACCCTGGAATGCCTACATTCTCTCTCTCTCTCTCTCTCTCTCTCTCTCTCTCTCTCCCTCTGCAAATAAATAAAAAAATTCTTTTAAAAAGACATATCAATAAAGAAAGAATCAGACTCATAGTCTATTTCAGGCAGAACAAATCCATATGTCCTGGCCAAGAATGAGTCTTAGGCAGTAACAGCAATGAATGTAACCTGGTCTCTAGGACCAGGTGAGGATTTGTTTCAGAGGAGTCATCCAGGTAAGAAAGTTACTCATGGAAGAAATAGTACATACAAAGATCTTGAGCTATGAGAGAGCTTGGAGTATTTGCGGATCTGAAAGATGTTAAGGATGGTTGAAGGAGTAGAGACAGAGATCTGGAGGTGAGACTGTGAAAAGCACATGTTGGTCTATTAGCCTGAGCACAACAGAAGCCCAGAAAAGGGTTTTCAATGGACATAAGATTATGCACTTAGATTTGTGTCTTAGAAATATGACTTCACTTTCTGTGTGGAGAGCTAATTGGAACCTGCGTGTCCCTTCAGGTGGCTGCTGACCATCTGATCTAAGATAGCAGTCATAGCAGTGGAGAGAGGGAGGTGAGTAGGCAGGGCCCTGAGGTGGTAGAATGAGGCTTCGAGGAGGAGCAAGGGGAGGAAGAGCTTCCAGGTGGTGATTGTGGGTGGGGGAAGGAAGAAGATTTGGTGGGAAGATGATGAATTCCACTTTAAAAAAAAAGATTATTGATGAGTAATGAGTGGAATATGAACCAGTCTTGTGTTGGTACACCATTTCCCTCCTCCCTGCCCCCAATCCACTCCTCCTCCTCACTGGGATGGCTGGAACACTCCCTGGGATGGAGGGCTATCAATAATTATGCAAGCAGTGGAGAGTGTTTTTTTTTGGGGGGGGGTTGTTGATTCGGAGATTACTGTGAGAAGTTTAAGGAGACACACACAGGAAGTACATAGATCTCTGGGCTGTGGAACTTGAGAAATATCTACTGAGCTGATGTATTTGAGGTATTTTGGGGACTATACTATTGAACTATGACCCCCAATTCTGAAGCAGGCTTTTACGTGGCTAGAGGAAGTTTCTAATCAGTTCTTTTTAAAAATAGCTTTATTATGAATATATACACTGTATGAGCAAATCTTGTGAAGGTGCCTCCATTTCCCTCCTCTCTGCCCCCTACCCACTGGGGTCCTTCCTTGGTGTGCATACTGGATCTGTCCATGGGGTAGCGGTTATGAACTGCACCAGAGGTAGCCAGTTTTTTCCCTTCCCCCTTTGTGCATTGTTGCTGAGGGGATGATGTCTCTGGATATTCTTCCCAAACATGGCTCTTACGTACTTTCTGCCCCCTCTTCCACTCAGTTCCCTGAGTCATAGTGGATGAGTTTGAAGTCTGGTTTGAAGTCTAGAGACAATTAAGATCTCACCAGTCAGCTCTTTTTCTCTGTGCTGTTGTCTTCTGCTCTGGGGCTTCTTCTCACAGACACTACCAGAGTCTTCATCTGCTCTGGCTGCTTTGAGAACATCCCATGCACCTTAGTCTGGTGATGGTGCTACAACAAATATCAAAGGCTGGATAGTTTATAGAGAAAAGAGATTTATTTAGTTTGCAGTTCTAGGGGTCCAAGATGTATATTCCTGGTATATGTTTGGATGCTTGTCAGGACCAAGTGGCAGATAGTCACACGGTGGTAGCAAACATGAGGGCGGTTGGGGCAGATCTGCAGAAATAACGGAACACCAGATGTAACCCGGCTTTCCAGCAACACATTCTGGCAGTGGTTAATCTAGTTCCTGGAGACCAAATTCCCTGTGTGAGACCTCAGCTAGTCTCTAAGAAAACCCTTTAAGTCATTTATGAGGATCTAATTCTTATGACCTCATTATTCCTCACATATCACCTTCCAGTACTTTTAATTTGGGAATCAAATCTCAGGATGAGTCTTAGTACAGACAGAGCATACCAAACCCACAGCAACATGACTGTCGGTCTGGTGTCTGGTATGCAGTAGGTGCTCACTGGGCTCAGTTGCATTCTTTCAATGGCATATGTTCTACTGTGAGAGATCCTTGTTCATTACAGATGTTCATCCAAGTACTAAATGTATCACTTCTCCTTCCTATAATATTCTCTACATCAGTTACATTTTGTATTTTTCTACAGTACCTTTCCAAGAGACCTAGGACTGAAATGCTTTTCGATATATGACTTCAAAATAGTATTTATCACTTCTTCATGTTTTTTCATAAGAACCGCCATTACAAACTGCCTTTGGAATACTTTTTTTTTTTCCTTTTAATGTATAAGTCAGTCTCCCCTGAATGAAGATTTTAAGCTCCCTGGGAATACAAGGCTCTACATTAGTCCTTTATTAATGGGAAATATAATCTAAAATTCTTAATAGATGAGCAGAACTGTGGATGGCACTTATCCATATGTTATGGTTTTCTAACCCATACCTATGATAAAACTTAATTTATAAATAAATCATAGTAAGGATGAACATTAACTAATAAAATAAGAGACATACCATTTTCTATAACAAAAACAGTTAAAATGTATGATTTGTATGTTTCTGGAATTTCTATCAAAATTTTTGGGCCGAAATTAACTTTGTGCATTGAAAACTGTGGAAAATGAAACAGGGAGAGGGGGTACTGCATTTTTCTTTTTATTTCCTCCCACAATGTCTAGCTCAGTGCTGGCTGAATTGATTTGTGCATTTGAAATATAAAAGAATGTGCAGCCTCCCACACAAATATCTCTAGAGTAAGCATCCACTGCTGCAGTCCACAGAGGCATTCTGAGATCAAGGGTGGGAAGGCACTGAGGACTGTGTTGCATGTGGGTGGGTGATTGTCTACTCACAGAAGCTGACCCTGTCAAGCACACACAGTGGGGACCAGGAATTTTGGAGGGATAGTCATTTCCCTTAAGGATGTTACTTAGAGTCAGACTGACTTCTGCCAGTCCAATCACCAGCTAGAGTTTGGTTATAATTTGTACCCAATGAGTTCATGTAAATTTGGGTCTCCAGTGAGGTGGTATAATCAGGTGGCAGAGCTTGTACCATGTGGAGCCTTGTAGAAGGTAATGAAGTCATTGGCAACCTCACACTAGGGAAGGATTAATGCTGGCTTTTTCGGTTGAGTTGGATTTTGTGAAACAGGATGATCATAAAAGAGTTGATCTGACCTGGAAGTCTCTGGCCCTTTGTCATGCCAGATGAGCAATCCTGGCACACATTCATTCCACAGTGTCATCTGCCATGTTGGGATGTATCTAGAAGAATCCTCACTAGAGGCCACCTGATCTTAGACTGTAGACTCCAAAATCATTACTAAATGAACTTCATTTTTTTAATATAAGATTCCCAGCATCAAGTTTTTTTTTTTTTAAATAGCAATCCATACAACCTCACTGGAGCTGTGTTGTTGGGGCGGGCTTATGGGGGTTATAAGCCAGCTTCCCCTTGCCAGTGTTTGGCACACCTTTCTGCTGCTGTTTGCAGTGCTGTGGCAGAGGTGATGTCCACCCCTCTGCTAATGCCATCAATTTCCTTGCCAGGATAGAGTCTCCCCTCGAGTCCTTAAGCCAAATAAACCCATTCCTCCACAAAAATTAGCATTTGAAAACTTATTAATAGACTTATTATTTGGGTGAAATTATTTCTTCAATGGGTCACTTTCTTTTTGAAGGGGTGACTTATTCCTAGTGGGTTTCATTAATCTTGATTTTTGAGCAGTCTTTCTACCTCACTGTGGTTCTGAAGTTGACTTGGAATATTGGCTCTGAAGGTCTTACAGAGACAAAAGATGAAAGATACATTCCTACAGCCAATTCCCAGTCTTCCAGTTACCTGACAACTCACTCCATTGTTGCCTGCTTGGATTTACCTTGGATTGTCACAGAAGTCTGTGATGGCAAACAGTTCAAAACAATGTTGTTTATCAATCAGCTATCTGAAAAAGAAATTTAGTTATTATTTGCATTTAGTACATGAGGAAAAGGGAACATAGATACACACAGAGAAAGAGAAGAAATAGAGAAGAGTGAGAAAAAAGTGCATGAATGCACAGACCTGATGGAGAGATGGAGAATTTATGTACAGTTGGGAGACCTGGGCAAAGATTTTCAAATTAATGGATTTTTTTGTATCCAATGGTTTTACATTCCTTTTTGTTCATTTAGTTTATCAACACCCTCTTTCTTTCCTGAACGGTTACTATTCTGGGTCATTTCATATGTTTCTTCTCTCCCTTATTGTCTCAAATGAGTGTTCTTCTTGACAAAACCTTGCCAATTCCACATTCCACATGCTTAGTTGTGCAGCTGATCTCATAAACCATGTTGAGATCCAGGAGATTAACCAGTGATTCCCGCCAAGATCCTTTCTTATCATTTTAGAGAAAAATTTAAAAGCTAAAGAGTGAATTTTGTGAGCCTCTTGGCTGCACTGTAGAGGAAGTGATGTTCCCAAGGAGTGTCTCCCTTTAGTGGCTCAGAAGAGCTTTCCTTTAAAAATAAGAAGGAAAAAAAGAGGAAATTTCCATCATTAGTAAAACCAGGGATGCATTTTTCCAGAAAATTTGTTATCTAAAGGTTGAGTTTAGTAGCTGCAAGTTTTTTATATCCTAAAATAATATTATATGAATCTCTATTTTCACTTCTGTTTCACTATATAACTTTTAGAAGTTTAGATAGCATGGCTATACTCACAGCAAAACCAATTTCATGTCTCTTTGTTCTTCCTAGTATTTTAAGAAAGATTTCACAAATTTTCAAGGCTCTTAAAGAATATGTTAAATACATCTGTAGTATCATATAAAAGGACCTGTTTGGATTCATAGGTGAAATTTCCCCAAATAGTAGGTAATTTTTTTATAATGTTTGTGGTAGTTTTGAATAGATGTCCCCCAAAAGAATCAAAGGTTTATTATAATTGTGAATTATCTCCAGCCCTCTGGCTGCAGGAGGTGTCACTTTAGCCTGGCCTCCTGGGGTCTGGCCCTGAGGTATTTCTAAATTGGATGCAAAATACTAGGGATTCTTATGCAAAAGAGCAGCCAAAACTCAAGTCTGATAATCCTGCTGTTTAGGGAGTTATAGTCTTACAGTGTGCTTGCTTGCTTCTGGAGGTGCTGGGCCTCAGTCTCTGCTTGTATCTGTGAAAGGGGGTCAGCCTTTCCTTAACTTCTCCTGGATCTGTTACTTCAATAAATACTTTCCTCCCCAAAATTGTGCCTGGTTTGGAGATTCATCCCAGTGGCGTGTGGCTGACTACGACAATGTTATTACAACCTTCCTGGATAAATAGGACTGCAGTGAAAATCTTTGAAGAATAGGCTTCACTTTTAGTTTTTATACATATCTACTGCTGTAACAAAAGTTATGTTATCTGAGTCCCTCCACTGAGATTTTCTCCATGTGTTCACAAAGTTTTCTTTCCTTTCTCTTCCTGGGGAAATGTCCTTCATCCTTCCATTCGTGTGTGAGGCTTCCCTGTGTCACACAAGACCAGTGACTCCCTTCTCTGGGTATAAGCACTTGATCTGTATTAACTCATTTAATCCTCACAGCAACTTCATTTTGGGTTCTATTAGTGTCCCCATTTTTTAAAAAAATATTTTATTTATTCATTTTCAAGCAGAGACATAGAGAGAGAGAGAGAGAGAGAGAGAGAGAGAGAGAGAGAGAGAGAGAGAGAGAGCGCGCACCAGTGCCACCACCTTGTGGGTCTGGCGTATGTGGGTACTGGGGAATTGAACCTGGGGCCTTAGGCACTGGAGGCAAGTGCCTTAACCGCTAAGCCATCTCTCCAGCCCAGTGTCCCCATTTAAAAGATGTAGAAAAAGACCCAGAGAAGTCTCAGCCAAGCTCCTGCGGCTGCAGAGGTTATGTTCCTGAACGCATTATTCTTCTGCTGCAGCATTACAAGCCCATCTTTAGGGACCTTCACACTTGAACAACTCACCTTATATCCTTCCACTCTGAGCAATTTCACTTTACTGACAAACTCTTATCTCCTGCACAGTCTTTGCTGTCTTGCCTGATCTCTCTTACGTGAGCTATTGAAAAGGGAGCATGTCTCACAGTGATGGATGGTGCAGGTGTTGGTCATTTGCTACCTCTCCTGGCTCATGGCAAATATTTACTTTTTGTTATACAGGAATGAGGAGGTTTCCTACAGAGATGGATGTGGAGCAGATATATAATATTATGCTTGCCTGGCTGCTTTGAGCACCCCACTCTTTTTTCTCTGGCTTACCAGGGAGTGGAGGGAGATGTCACAAGGTGAGACATTTGAGTTCTCAGAGGACACTTGGGAGGTTTGCTAGCTAGCTCTGTTTCTTTCCCTTACCAAAGGGCTAGAATTATGATTCTCTCTCAATAATTTGGCATCTACTCAGGAGCTGTCAGTCACCCATATGTCTACGATTGCATCTTTGACCTAATATCACTTAAATTGATTCCCCTTTTTTTTTGAGGTGGGGTCTTGCTCTACCCCAGAGTGACCTGGAATATACTATGTAGTCTCTGGATGGCCTTGAACTCATGGTGATCCTCCTATCTCTGCCTTCAGAGTGCTGGGGATAAAGGCGTGCACCACCTCAGGCCTTGATTCTTATTTGAATCTAGTTAAATAGTTTAACCTTGCCCTGAACTATCTCAAAATGGATGCCAGACACTAATTTCTATTTCACAAATAACTTCCATTATATATAACTACTAAAATACAAAATAGCTTCTTTGTGTCTTTGTGAATGTGTCTAAATAAGGTTAGGTGACAGGTGACTTGTGGCCCACTCACCTCCTTGCTCTGAGACCCTGTGTGGATGACAGCTCTTTCCTTTGCTTCCATCTGTATAACGGGGCAGAGTCTCAACACTCCATCTTTCTGCTCTTTTTTTCTTTTTTGAGTTCGAGGGAATGTTTATAACAGAAAAAAAAAAAAGAGTTCATGCAGGCAGACAGGTTAATCTAAAATTTGTTCTCACATACATAATGGCAGTTTCCAGGCTTTGCCGTAGAAGTAGTCTGTCAGTTTTTGTCACTCACTTATTATTGCTACTCATAGAAATACACGAGGAGAGATGAAGCCATGAAAGGTTCTGTCCTGTAGTTAGAATGGAGTCCAAGTTGTGAGGTGGAGGGAGAAGGGGAAAACAAGTGAGCATAAATGAGCTATGGAGTTGGAAGCTCTGTGTTCTAATGATACCATCCGACCTTCTGGTGGCACATCTCCTCATCTCTGCTTCTTGCCCACGCTCTTGCTTTTGGACCTCCTTCCTTTTTCTCCTTTTATTTCTTCACTAATATTCCATTATTTATGGCAACTTGAAAGTATGAATTCCTATTTCCACGGACTCAAGTAATAAGGTACATGTTATTTTTTCCATATATCATAAAGCTATAGTTTTGCCTATTGCCTTTCTCTAAAAAAACACAATCTCTGAAAAAAAACCCCACTTTCAATAACAATAAAAATATGTCTTCAGGGCCAAGCTGCAAAGTACTTTGTCCAAGGGAAGATTGTTTGTGACACCTGGGTGTTGTCTGCCCTCTCTCCTCTTTTGCCTCCCCTTCTCTTTGCTCTGCCTCCCTCCTGGGATGGAGCCTTTAGCTCTGAAGCACCAGTCTGCTAAATTGACAGCTCTGTCCTGCTGTGTGAAAGGCTTCGGAGAGCAACCCACTAAGTCCCTGATCCTGTATGTGGGATCTGGGGTTCAGAAGGTGGAGGACCTACTCCTGTTGGCCGAGTTCAGTTTGGAGCAGGAATGGGGTTAGACTCCTGATGTTGGCTTGTGCTTCTGCCTCAGAGAGGTCAACCATGTCAGATTCTTATGAGGAACACATTTTCCTAAACTGTAATAGAGAGTGGTCATTCTCTTTCCAAGCATTCTCACGCACACTCATACTTACCTGCTTACTTGTTTAGGGATGGGTTGATGCCTGCTTTCCTGATTTCAATGTTGCTTCTTCTTTTTTTTAAATTTGCATGTGTAAGTAGGTAGGTAGGAGGAGGTGCTAGAGCCTCTTGCCACAGCAAAGGAATGTCAGGCACTTGTGCCATGTGTGTGTGTGTGTGTGTGTGTGTGTGTGTGTGTGT
>PVHP010023280.1:0-27469 GCA_004024765.1 Zapus hudsonius
TTTTTTATGATTTTTCCAAAGAGCAAATCTAGTTGGATGTTTCCAGAACCAGTGAAAACAAAACAAGAGACTAAATCTGGATTTAATTGTTATGGAAATAGGAAGAAAGTAGAAGATGGAGATGTTCTCCACTCTCCCTCCTGCCTCTCTCCTGCCTGGTATTCAGCTACCAGCCTTTCTTCTCTTCCTCCTCTTCCTTTTGTCTTGTTACCCTTGGGCACCAACTTTGCAAGCAGTGATTCTTGAAGATCTCTCTGCTGGTTGTCTTCTCTTTTTGATTCTTGTTGATATGAACTCTGAAGCACCATGGGAGGAATAGTAATTCACTGTCATCTTTTTTAAAAAATATTTTTAATGATAGTTACTTTTTTATTTATTTGTACAGAGAGGGGGGGCAACACCAGGACTTCTAGCCACTGCAGATGAACACCAGATGCATGTGCCACTTTGTACTGGGGAATCGAACCCAGGTCATTAAGCTTTGCAAGCAAGTGCCTTCACCACTGAGCCATCACTTCAGCTCTCACTGTCATCTTGTAAATGTCACTAGTAGCAAAAGTGAAAACCTAAAAGGCTATCTAACATGAGATGGTGAATGAATAGATAGAACTATGGATGGGATATATATTTTTATATATGCATATGTATATAGATATATCCCTCCATCTTTATATATATATAAAGTCATACACATATCTATATGTATGTGTGTATGTGAGGATATATGTATATAGATACATATCTAAAGAGAGAAAAATAAATTCAAGTTCACAAAAACAGATGCTCAACTTAACCTATTCCAATGCTATTCCTTGTCAATCTGGTAGCATGACAATCCAGATGTTTAAAATCTCTCTTTTCTCCCATTTTCTCAACATTGCATTTCTTTTTTTAAAAGAACACTACTAGGACTGGAGAGGTGGCTCAGTGGTTAAAGGCTTGCTTGCAAAGCCTGTTGGCCTGAGTTCAATTCCCCAGTGTCCACGTAAAGTCAGCTGCACAAAGTGGCACATGTGTCTGGAGTTCATTTGCAGTCGCTGGAGGCCCTGGTGTGTCCATACTCACTCTCTGTGTTTTTTCTTTCCTTGTCTCTGTTTCTATCTCTGTCTCTGTCTCTCTCTCTTTCAAATAAATATTTTTTAAAAGAACACTAGCAGATTGTTAGTTAAAAAAAACAATCTTTTCAAAAAAAACATCATGTTCTCCTATTTTCACCTTAATGGAAGAGCTCATTGTCTTAATGCTTGTTTTAATCTATGTTTCTTTGATTAAGCTAACCAGTACCACCCCTTCAAAGAACCTTTGCTTCTGTTCCTATGTCACACCTAAAATGGCTCATTGAACTTATAAATTGGATTTTCTAATTCATGTAGTTGCTCAGTTTTAAAAAGGGGGAAATCCTCTGGGTCTGTTCTCCTTCAAAAGTAATGTGAAAGTTTAATTCAATTATAAGTCTGATTTTCTCTATTATATCTCGTCCCGCTTTATATACTCAGATAAATACAGGTGAATAATTTTCTCATTTAGCATTTTTATATTTCTATTGAGATTAAATATGTCAATATGTAAAACTGCCTTGAGAATCCTGGAGAATTCCAGTACAAAGATTTATTTCGGTTCATTGCCCTGAAAACTTCTGTGTTCTTGTTTTGTCTTCCTCTAAACCTGGTTTTCTGAAAGTGTTGTGACCTTGAATTATTTCAGCTGCTCACCTCCACCGTCTTCCTGGCCCTCGTTCATCTCTTCTGAGTTATAGGAATTGTAACCATAGTGAAATAGCCACTTGGTCATCTTCTTCATCACAAGACAGTGTTTTATATAGCCCTGGGTTGCTTCTACCTTTCTTTGGGATGTTTTAGGAGATTTTAGATCTAAAACCTCTAAACTATCTATCAGTATTTGTCCAAGAGGCATTGTTTTCAGGATTATACTTAGAGAAATTTAACACTTGTGACCTTCTTTCTTTAAAGGAAGAAAATTCACTTGTGGCAGACTTGTCACCCTCTTGCATAGTTCTGATGTTTTCAACCTCTTTTGTATTACAGTTTTAAATGCCCTGGCAGATTGATATTGTCTCACAAAGTGAAAATATAGAAATATTAGGATTACTTCTAGACAGGAGTTGAGAAATATTGAGTTAGCCCCAGGCATTGAGAAGGTGATAAACCACCTTGTTTATTGCCAGTTAGAATGCAGAGATGTTGCAGTTCCCCTCCTGTTGCTGCAGCTGCTGCTAATAGCTAGCATATTTGAGTGTAAACCATGAGGGAAAAGTTATAATCTCTCTCTTTTCTCCCATTTTCTCAACATTGCATTTCTCTTTTTAAAAGAACACTACTAGGACTGGGGAGGTTGCTCAGTGGTTAAAGTCTTGCTTGCAAAGCCTGTTGGCCTGAGTTCAATTCCCCAGTGTCCACGTAAAGTCAGCTTCACAAAGTGGCACATGTGTCTGGAGTTCATTTGTAGTACACTTTATTTACGGCTTATTATACACTTATTTACTTCTAAAGAGAGAACTCGATGCTTTGCTCATGTTTTTTTTATTATCTCTTGACTAAAAATACCTTATTAGTGAAGCCAAAATCTTTTATTACTTGATACCTCAAGATTATAGCTTGGGATGTCAAACTTGAACTCAATTCTGCATTTATGTGTCAGCAATTTCCAAACATTTGGCCTCAGAACTCCTCTATCATCTTAAAAATTCAGGCTGGAGAATTTTTATATTGGTTATATCTATTGGTATGCCTTCTTTGAAATTAAACCTGAGACTTTTAATGGATGTTAGATAATATGTCTTGTGAAATATAACTGAATTTTCCAAAATAAGATCAGAAAAAGATGTAAGAAGGGTAACATTGATATACACTTTTTTCTCTTGAACTCTTTAATGTATAGTTAATAGACTGCAGCTAGATTCTCATATATGCTTCTACATTTAATGTATAGTTAATAGACTGCAGCTAGATTCTCATACATGATCCACATTCAGTCTCTTGCTCTCTGTTGTTTGGGGTGGAGTATTTTACATGTTTTATACAGAAATGTAACTGAACAAAGGAAGGTAAGAAAAGCCATCCATTCAGATATAATTGTCGCTACTCTTTGGCAGTCTTCTGCAAGTGGCTGTTTCTTAAGGGTGAGGCTAGCCTAGGTTCTAAACCACTTCATAACCTTTCATACTTCAGTGCATCCAGGTGAAGCACAAAAGGAAACAATGTCTTTGTGTGTTGTGGAAATAGCTTGAGCTTAAGGAATCTGACAGTCTCAGGGTCCTCAAAACTTCTGGAATACACTTGAGAACCATGCCTATAAGCTCAGAGAGCTAAGCTCAAACAGCCCAAGCCCCTGGAAGATGTTCACAGACCAGGTTTACTGAAGCAATTGCTTCTGGACCCTGATAGAGAAAAGAGGTCAAGAGTTTTCTCTTTCCACCCCACCACCATATAAAAGTGATAGGGGTCTTGTTCCTAAAGTGATTGAGAGCTCTGGAAGTAAGCAGATATAGACTTGTGATGCTAAGACTAACTAGGTATGCTATTTTTCTCTACAAATATTGAAATAACTGTGTCAGCGTGCACAAATGTAGATGCTTGCTCAGAGTGGCATGATCTGATAGAACTAATTGTACTCAAAACCTTTCAAATTACCTACAAGTAATAGCACTAAAACTGTTGAGAAGATCAAATTTATTCCTGATTTCATCTCTTGAAATGTTTTACTCTGAATAGTCTATTAAAGGAGTTTTTATACATTTTTACTAAGGGGGATTTAATATGTGTTTTTAAAAGGAAGAAAAACATCTGAGTAGTTGCTGGGATAACAGCCTGATTTATTTGTGAGCTCTGCAACTGCATGTGTTACTTTTCGATAAACACTAACTCAAATAAGTAACGTGTTTCTTCAACACTTCCTCTTTTTCTTCTCTTTTATTAGTACCCTTTAATGAAACTTCTATTTGATTGACTAAGCAGATCATTTTATTTCTGCTTGAAGATATGTAAGACTTCTTGTCTACACGTAACTATCAAATTGTACATTATATCTTCATGACCTAGGTCAAAATTAATAACTTCAATGTTGACTGCAGCATTTCTCTTGAAAGTAGAGGGTATATTTATTTTTAAATGTTATTTTAAGAAATATTTTCCTAATGAATAAACTTGTAGCTTATGTTTTTATGTATGAAATCAGGAGTTCAACTGTTTGACAAAAGATAGAATGGTGATTTCTGTGAAAAAGTTCAGATTTTATTTTAGGATATTAAGAGATCCATCCAAAACTATTAGCCAAATGTTTCCTTTTTTAGTTGGAAGGCTCTGGGGGCAAGCAGAATAGAGTTGTAGGAAGTTGTCATCTGATAGATGTAAAGCCCTAGATACCCACCCTTACCTTTCTACTTACTGAACTCATTATCCTGAATACTCAAGTCAGAAGTAAATCTGTTTGAACTGTCACATAATGTGCTTATTTTTGTTCCCCACTCAATACTAATGTTTTCTATAACATATTTGAAAAGTTTCGTTGGAAAAATATTTGACATTTTAACATGTCTTATAAAACATCCCGTCAGAAATTTCCTATTCACCTCCCAAGTATCATAATAGTCAAGATTTGATATATCACTGCCTTAGAAAAAAAATTCAATTGTATCAAGCAACTTCAACAACTCTTCCAGAAATAATCCAAGCAGTCACAAAACAGAAAATATGGAAACAACAATTAGGAGTGAGCTTTGCCTTAAATTTTTGCTCTATATGTTACATTTTAAGTAGTTAAACCTTTATGTTTTACTTTAATCATTAAAAAATAAATAAAACTTGATGAATATTCAAGACAAACATGGACATTGCCTCAAACTTTTTTTATGCCAGTCTGAAATATCAATTGCAGCTATTGAACTCCCAAGTCAGCCCTCCCTTTTATCTGACAAGGCTCTGAAGTTAGGGGTTTTCACAACATCCCTTTCAAGTTTGCTAATTTACTGGAATGATTCAAAACTTAGTAAAATGTTGTGCTTGCCATTCAAGTTTCTTATAAAGGATAAAAATGATCTTCTGGGTTATTGAATAAGTACATAGAGAAAGGTCTAGAAATGTGCTGAGCATAAGCATCTCCTTCCTTGTGGGTCTGAATGGTCTGCCCTCCTGCCACGTGGATGTGTCCACCAACTTGAAGGATCTACAGTCCCTGTCCTTCAGAGGTTTCTGCTAAGGTGCCATTGCGTATTTGAAGAAATAAGCATCCTCTGGCAATGGAGCACAATCTCCGGCCATTCTCCCCTCCCTGAGGTTGAGAGGCAGGTGGAGTAGAAATTCCCAGCCTTCTCGCCATTGGTTTCTCATATCCTTGAGCTAACGAGGTATTCATCAAGAGTCCTCATTTTCATAAATGTAGATGTGATTGGAAGAGACTCATCAGTAACAAAGGATGCCCCTTACCACTCCTATAACCTAGAGAATTTCAAGGCTTTTAGGAGATCTTTGCCCAAAACTTGGGGGCCAAGACCCCATGGTTTTTGCTATGCCAGAGGTATGATAAGAAGAGAGACTTCCCTTTCTATGCTGAACATTCTGGAATCTTTCCTAGCCACGTGCATTGTATCGGCTCTCTATTGTATTGAACTATCCTATCCCAAAAATTGGTGACTTAAAATAGTGAACATGGGTCAGTGTGCAGTCTGTAAGGGACAGGAATTCAAGCACAGTATAGCAGTGCCTCTGTCTCCTATACCCCGGGAGATTCCAGTGCAGCAACCAGTGGGGCTCTGTTCTCAGTCATCACCCCCAGGCTCATTCATGTGGCTGATGTCTAACCTCAGTCCTTCTAGAAGCCTGACCCCACAGTAATCCAAGTGAGAAAGAAAAAGCAAGGCACACTCAATAGAAGCCACCACAGTCCTTTTACAATTGAGCAGTGATACCCCATCACGTCTACATATCTAGTCATAGGATGTGAGTAGGCAGTCTGTCCACTATGAACACAGGCATGGCAACCACTGACTATTTTATAGTGAGTAGCCAATGGCTGACATAATCAAAGAAGTAAAACCTGAGTAGTAGGAATCAACCTTAATATTATTTATTTACTGTCAAATGAATAATGACTTTATATTCCCATCTTTTTAAAGGGAGAACCAGGCTTCATCGGTCCTCAAGGAGAGCCAGGGTTACCAGGGTTACCAGGAACAAAAGTAAGTAAACTGTCTTCTTCACTCTGAAATTTGTGTCTTGTCTCTTGGAGGAAATGTGAAATACATTTATTTAAGGGACCAGATATTTCTCCTCATACCAAACTCAAGCAGCCTGACCCACTCCTAAGGGACATTTCTAAAGGGACTCATTATGAAGTGGATCAATGGGAATTTCATTCCAGAAAGCTGTATGCAAGTCAAAAGTGGGTGGAAAGTAGTAGTCGTTCCAGATGATTCCAACTGGTCTCCTAGTCATAGGGAAATATGGTTGAATGGTAAAGAGAGAGATACAACTCACTCACTTCTGCTCGCCCTCACTTACATCAGGATATACTTGTAAATCAGAGCTTCCCCACTCTCATCACTCCCTGAGGTTCAAAGGTGAGGATGAATGTCACATGGATTCTTAAGTGCTTCATTCTAAAGATCCACCAGGAATGATGTCTTCAGAAGAAGTCTATAATGAAAACCATCTCTTGATCTTCCCTTTGGCAATCCTAAAGATGACCCTAAAAGCAAAAGCTGTGTGCTGCCATGTGAAAAAATATGTTGCTATAAATACAGTTAGGCCTAGAGTTCGTTCTCTTTTTATCTGCCCAGTAAGACATAAAAAAGATCCGGCTCTGATAATGGAGCCTCACTTGTGACAGACTCATGAATCAAAGAAGGGACAAAAATTACATCAACCTACATTCTTTTCTCTTTGGCCATGACAGCCTTTGCTTCGGTGAGCACTGTGTTCACCAGAAATAGGTCAGGGTGGTTTCTAATAGTTTGAGAAATATGTTCATGGTCTGTTCAGAAGAACAATCTTCAATTCAGCTGGTCAAGTGCAAATAACTAAATCCTAGCAAATGGAAACTATGCATGGCCAGAGGGGGACTGTAACTCCATTATGCAAAACTGTTGTTTTCTTATGAAATTCTTTTTTTTCATATAATGAGCTGTCAGGCTTATTAACAACGTATGAAGAAATTATGTTTTTGCTGAAAAAGAATCACACAAGAAATTCCTTTCTGGAAGAGAGCAAAAGAAGAAGAACATTGAGCATTTTCTGTTGACATGAGAACCATTGTGTTTATGGGGCTTGCTGGAAGCCTCGGAGCCAGGAGCTTGTAGAGGAACACAGCATACCACCAAAGCGGGAAGCCAGCATGAACTACATCTGTAAATTATTGTGACACTTTGTCTGCTGTACAGGGGGAAATAGATGAAACCCAGGCTGGAGAGATACTCATCACTAAATGCCTTCTCCTCAGTTGACTGATTCTAAATTATTCCCATTTCAAAGAAGAATCCAGATGCAGAGCCATAAAATCAGCATTAATTGCTGTGATGAAGGACCCCGACATCATTCTGTAGAGAAGATACTTTATAGCCAATGCTACCTTGGCTCCCAGGGAAAGGAGAGAATGTAGTGTGTATGTTTTGATTTTGCACAAGCCAGGGATATGGATGATATGAGTTTACTTATTAGCAGTATTCTGAATATAATCATCAGCTTAACTGCTAATCTTTACATGAGTTCTGTATCCTACGGGGAAAGGTCACGATTTTCTAAGAAACTCTTTGAGCCCAAAATTGTTCGTTTCCACTCACGTAGACTGTCTGGATTTGCGTCACTGACTTTAGATTTATAAAATCAACTGAGATGCCTTGTTGACTCCCATCCCAATGAAAAGAGATGATAGTGAAGAAAGACCGTAATGGCATCTGAAAATGTGTTGTGGGAATTACCGTGTCCTGAGTGCCTGTCTTGGTGCAGGAGACGGGTTTACATCTGTCAAAAGAAATCAAGTCTTAGTCAGAGTACTTCAGAATACTTGGCATAATGCTGTTTATTTACTAATTCAGCAAAAAAAAATTCCAGATATTTTTCTGTTCTTGAGAATGGGGAGAAAATACATGAAAAAAATAACTATGTCTGCTCTCCTGATCCTCTCATCCTGTGTGGACTAGACAGGGAGTGAAGGAGTGAAAGAAGTACCCAAAAAAGTCTCTGGTCATTTCACAGTGAAGGGCAACTTGTTAATGCCATTGTTTCTGCCATTAGCCTGGAAAGTAATTTTATGTCATGAAAAAAAAAAACCTGTCCTGTTTCAAACTGCAGGCATATGATTTTTAAATGCTTTCCTTTTTCCTGCATTAAGTTTATAGTTACTGTTTTATAGAACTGTTCTCTAACTTGTAAAGTAGAATGTTAACAGAAATACTAAATACTGTATTTTTTTTAAAAGTTAAAGTTCCATGCATCACCAGCAGCCCTTCAGTCTCACCCAACTAGAGGGTGAGGAGCAAGAAAACCCCTCAGTTTCAATTGCATTTGTCATATCTCCTATTCCAGCTGACTTGTCCCCAGGATCCCCATCCCCATAGACACCTCAGTGGCCATGGGAAACCTCCTGCCTCTTCTTTTAACCCAACTCTAATGATCAGAGATGCATAAAAGAATTACATATAAAAACATTTATATAAAATTTAAAGATAGAACACCATCCATTATAAAATATAGCTCTGCAACTTTAGAAGTGTTGTGAAAACTTGGGGCAAGCTGCTTTACCTCTCTGGACTTTCATTGTTCTGGTCTGTAGAATATGGATAATGACCATTTTCTTGTTATGAGAAGTGTTTTGGTAGCTCTTGTCTTTCTCAGTGGTTGTAAAAAGCTTATTTCTCCCTTTAGTCTTAAGTCTCTCCTCCAGGGGACAGTCTATAGCATTAAACCCCAACAATGTTTCCTCTCCTGACACATGTAATCTTAAATTACACCGTAATTCTAAATCTATCAATGTGGATCTCTCAGTCTAATTAGGCCAATAGCCCATCAAGGATGGTAACCATGTTTGGACTTCACAGAGCTATGAGTATATTAAAAACCTACAATATTCTTGTTTTACACAATTCTGAGCACTGCGTTCATATGCTGTAAGATTGGTGCTATAACTTTCTCCTCAGAGTAAACAGGTAGCTGAATTTAATGAACTTCTCCCAACAAAAAGAACTATGAATAAGAGAGGCAGAATTAAAACTTAGGATGCAAGTTTATGAAGCCTGAACTTGACTGCTCTGATGTGGTTCTTGCTGAAAAATACTGAAAATTAACATCTGAATGTAACCAGACATCCACCCCTGTCCTGAGAAAGAATGACAGACCTTATCTATTCCCTTCAAAGGTCATTAACCAGTATGTATCGACAGGGATTTACCAATTTCCTTATTTATAAAATTGGAATTATAATTCAAACATTGCATAATTATGCACTTGTCTAGATCATACATGAATGCATACATACAAGTATACATAGCTAGAGAGAGGATTTATTAGGAGAATTCCTTGTGTGATCAGCAAGGCAAAGGTGTCCCACAATAGGCCCTCCTCTGGTTCTAACCATGTAGAGAGGTTGACGATACAGCCTTTAGTCTGTCTTAAATGCCTGAGCAAGCAGGGCACTGCTGTGAATTCTGCAATAAGGCTGAAGAATCTCAAGTTCTGATATCCAGGGGCAAAAAAAGAAGTCTATCCTTGCTCCACGGAAAAAAGAGATATCTGCATGTCCTCCGCTTCTTTCATTCTATCCAACCTTAAGCTGAATGTATCCTAGTCATCCACACTGAGGTCAGATCTTCCCCTCTCAGTCCACTCTCTTACATGCAATCTCCCCTGGAAACAGCCAAACCAGTGTTTTGTCCACTCCTTGAGTTCTCCTTAGTCCAGTCAAGATGACACCTAAATCAGCAGTCACAGATTGTTTCGATTATGAAATGAGGTAATTCGTGTTCAGAGATTAAGAGAGTGTTATTTCCTTATAAGTACATGGTGACTGCTTATTTGGGTTTTATTAAATTCACTTATTCATCTTCAGGGACCAGTCTTGGGTGGATTTCCATTTACCTATTTTGCATTTTGTGACAGGGTGAACGTGGGGAGGCTGGGCCTCCTGGAAGAGGTGAGCGAGGGGATCCTGGAGCCCCTGGACCAAAGGTAAGTTATTCTTATATAGGAAAAGTACATTCATTGGTTTAGAAATACATGCCACTTGCTTTAGGACAGAAGCTGATTCCTCAACAGGTACTCAGTCAAAATCACAAATTACCCATTGAAAGGCGTATTGATCTGTTAGACATTTTATATTCAACTTCCCCTGTTTACCCTGCTCGGTTCAGTGAACAAATTTAATAACACGTCTGAATGTTAAGGGAGAGGCACTCCCATATTAACACGTTATCACTCAATGTGTACAAGAGCCTACTGAGAAAAACCCCTGTTGCTGAGTGCTGTGTTTGTATCCATGGCAACTTGATGGAGTGTAGCACCTTGAAAATCTTAGAGCTAAGGATTTATTTGACTGTTCAATCTTTATTCGCCTAAACTTCCTACAAACTAATGTGATCACACTTTATCTTAATAATGAACCCATCCTGAAGACATGGGAAATGATGTACTCTCTGATGAAAGAGAAATTTATGCAGACAAGCTCGGTAGAGACTAATGAGAAATACTCCCAGGACTCTCCCAGCCACTGATGGGAAAGCAGTCTTCGGAATACTAATGGAAAGACGGGAGAGCAGGGAGTGAGTGATTAATATACATATGTGTGTGTGTGTGTGTGTTTCCTTATAGCAAACAACCTTACACAGGGCGACGTATGGAGGCAGTTAGAGTTGCAGTGTTTCTTCTTTATTCTGAGCCTCTGCTAATTTCCTTTTCCTGTTCTTGTCTCCTCTGTTGCTCTCTCTATTTTTCTTCCTATCTCCTACAATAGGGGAAACCAGGTGAATCAGGAGCTAGAGGCCCAAAGGGGTCAAAGGTCAGTAACCAGTAGCCGTTTTCATATAACTTTTGAGGCCTTCAAGATCTGTGCCTTTTGCTTTTCCCACAAAGAATTGTGTTTTTGATTAACCCTTTCATTGACGGAGCTTGCAAACTTTTTGTCCCTATGATAATATCACAAAAAAGTTGGCTTATTTTACAGTTGGTTTTTGCCTATATACTTCAGACTATTCTTGAAGAGAGGTTGTATTCCCTATTTATTAAAAATGGCTCCTTTGGAAGAATAATTTATGTGTCATATACTCTTAATTTTTTATTTCCTAACTATTGTGATAAATGTTCACATTAGACTCTGTTTCAGGTTACTTGACTCCTTTCATGGCATTAAACTGTCACTGCCAATCAGTTCTCCTTTTATCACACTCTTCTGAAATAACATATTTACTGTCAGCAGAATGATCTTATTCAAAATGCTCTTAGCTAATAGCATGAGAAGGATAAAATGAAAATAGAGGCTGAATATTGCTAATTCCACACTCATCACAAAGTTGTTTATTGTGGTTAGTGTATGGGGAAACTAGAATCTCCTTTCCTGCTGATCTTCACCAGTCCCTACACGTTTTATAGAAATATGTAGAAAGACATTAAAATGCTGTGAATTCATATTTTAAAAGAGAGCTCTGAATTTATTCTGTTTTAAAGAAAATTTCAATCTACACAGTTCCAGATATATTTTCTCCAAAGGTTCACTTTATATTCCTGACAATTTTGAGGACTTTGACTATTCTCGGTATTTCTGTAGGTGGGGTTATGGCACTGTAAATAAAGCTTTAAAGATTTTTTTCATGATACACTGGAAGACAGATAGAAAGACGGGATAGGGATAAAGAATAAGAGAGAGTGAGGGAAAAAGGATACAAAAACAGAGAGGGAAGACGGAACAGGAGAACCTAGAAGAGGAGAAGGTGTGGGGGCCATGCCCTCTCCTGCTCCTGACCTTCAGCCTAGCAGACCTGGTTCTGCTGGCTGCTGTCCATTTCAGCACTGAGTGCTGGTAGCTACAGATGAACTGTTTGTTAGGTCTCCATGGTCAGAGAGGCCTAGCCTCTGACCTTACCTGCCTGATTCCCCTAGAATGAGCTCAGCAGTCATTCCTGTGCTGATTATCCTGTTCTCTTCTCTGAGTACAGAAGAAACGTCTTTTCCTTTTGCCACAACCCCCTTCAAATGAAAGCAACAGGGCTTAAGTCTGAAGGTGAAGGTTACTTTGGTACCATAGAAACCACTCACTTTGCTTCTGCAAATCCCACCTGGTGGGAGAATTAACTGCCTTATTGTTCCAAGATGTCATGCTGTATCTAACAAGGACACACTAATGCCCTGTAGGCTGCATCTTTTAAAAGCATTTATTAGTTCATGTTTAAAGTGCTGCTCTGCGGTATAAATATACCCTCAGACTTGAGATTTCTTTTTCATTGACCCTACTATTACTAATCAAGATTCTTCTTCTTTCACTGGAAAAGGGTGATCGTGGAGACAAAGGGGATTCTGGAGCTATAGGACCAAGGGTGAGTGCACCTCTCATTTTGTCCTTATCAACTTAGGTTTGAAGTCATGTCTTTGCAACTGTATGAGAGACCTCTAGATTGCACCCAATACAAGCACTAGCCATGAGCTCTGAATTTTCCTGTTAGCTCATCCTATCTTTGCTATGTTTAATTTTCATCTCTAGGAGCTATGAGTGTAAGGAATGTGTGGCCTGTAAGATAAGCTTGATTGGGGAGAAAGTATAAAAGTAGCACTCCCTATCCACTTTCCCTCTGCTAAGTGATCACAACTATCCACCTAATGAAATCTCCCTTTTTTTTTTGAGATAGGGTCTTGCTCTCGCCCAGGTGGACCTAGAATTCACTATGTAATCTCAGGCTGGCCTCAAACTCACAGTTTAAAGACGTGTGCCACCATGTCTGGACTAAACCTCCCATTTTTCAGATCATCCAATAGTTTATATGTTTGGAGACTTAATAAAGGGCAAGGAATTAGGATATGACTATGGAAATTAGGTAGCAGATGTTATGGGTAGAAGTCTACATATATATGTACATAGATATGTATATATTCTAGAAATCTATATATAAATATATATACACATATCTGTGCATAAATATTTAGATAATGCTTTTTGATCCTCATTTTCATAGTTTTCATGGGATAGTCATCCTAAAGGGAAACCAAGCCCTTCCTCCAGAACATTCCTCAGCCTTACTCTTTCTTCTTATAAGGAATGGGAAGCAATCTGAGGAATCATGAGTAAAAAGAGGTTAGAGGCTGCTTTAATAAACATATCAAACCAACAAAAATTTGCAAGTCACATCAAATTAGCTGTGTTATATAATTTTCAGAACATAGTTTGCAAGACTAAATCCTGTCTTTTAAAATCGCTATTCACCTCTATCATCAACAAACAGGGACTTAGAAGTGTCTGCCTCCTGTAGGATGAGGAGAAAGTTTGAACATGGTTATTGATTCTGAAATGGAATTGGGTCTTAGTAGCGAAGTCAGCGTCAGAGTGAACCACAGCTTGCCACTGCTTGACACCATTGTCTCACAGTCTAGTCTAACCACAACTCTCCCTAGGGGCCACCTGGACAAAAAGGGGATCAAGGAGCCACTGAGATCATAGACTACAATGGCAACCTCCATGAAGCTTTACAGGCAAGTGACTGCTCCCCACCCTGAGACGCAAGGACAGCAATGGGAATGGGTGCCTGTGTAATGCTCAAAGCCCACCTGCCCCTGCTCTCTTCGTCCATCCCCCTCTCTTGCCCCAGCAAGCTTTAATTTGTAGCATTTTGAACTTCTGCTTTTCCTCCTACTGTATATTATTCCTAAACAAGTATATATTTTGAGCTGGTTTAGCCAACTTTTTGCCTCCTTGCCAAAAGAAGGAGTTTCATGAAGCAATTAAGAGCCTGGAGAGCCTGGAGCAGCTCAAATCTCAGCTCCCCAGCTTACCAAATGTGTGGCCTGGGGCAAGCTATTTCACATCTCCCTGCTGTCATTTTCCTACCTTTATAATCCCAACACTAACAGCATCTGTCTCACTGGATTATTGAAAGAAGCAAATGCCTAAATAGAGATCATATAATTAGAATGATGCTTGGCATTTAGCAACCCTCTAGAGGTATTATGATTATTAAATCTATTACTCTTGCCATTCACTTTGGTCCCTTCCAATAAGTGAAAAGTAGACTGGCTTTTCTCGACCACCCTTGCTTCTCACTCATACCTTGCACGTTTGCACACCTGTGCTATCATGCCCGTCACCATCTGGCTACAGCCTATCTTACAAGGCTCAAAGTGATCTCTCTGCAAAGCCCACTGTCCTCTCCGCCACTGACTTCCTGTGACATTTATGCTAAACCGTCTTCACTTTGGAAATCTCATGTTTTGTTTTCTGTCTCTCTAGTCTTTACCCAAGCGTCTTTCATTTTTCTTCTCTAATAGAACGATTCTATTTTGGTATTTCATATGTCTCTGTTCTACCCTAACTTACGCCATGCTCAAGCCTCCGATCTTTTCTTGGCACAGTTACTCCCTCTGTGTCATTCTGCATTGTTCCCCTGAGTTCTGACATTTCGGGGTGTAGTCTGTGGAGGCTCCTGCTCCTGCTGCATCAGTTCCATATTGACCGCCACAGATACACTCCTTCTACCTGGTACCTTGCTCCTCCGCCAAGTAAGCCCCGTTATTAGCAACCCAGCTTCTGAGAGTGATAACATGCCTCTCTGTGCTTCTCCACATAAAAAGTTTAGAAACATCTTAACACTGTTCTTGGTCTTTCATCCGTTCTGTCTCAGCAGGTGCTGCTGTTTTCTTTCTTCAAATCTTGTCTTGGACTTGGTCATTCTGTCCTCCCCCCAGGGAAGCCCACGTCCTTCTAATCTTACACCTCACCCTGCCACAGTGCCTCCTTCCCTCTGATCTACCCTGTACATTATTCCCAGGATGATTTTATATGCTGTCATTACTTTCATTATTCTAATTTGCTTGCAATTTTAAGTGTTCACTCTGTCAAGACAAAACTCCTCCATCTGTTATTAAAGACTTTATAATTCTGCCCTTCCTGGGCAAGACTTCTTATTTCCCTAAGCACTGTCATTTTTATCTCTACAAAAACTCTTACTTTTACTAAAGTACATCTCATTTTTTTCATACTTTTATCCAAGGAAATCTGATGCTTAAGCCCACTGCTGACACCCAGTTGTTTTTCTTAATCCTTCCATCAGTAGTCAGGGTCCAGTGGTCTAACAAATGGTTCCTCTTAGTCATGTAATTGGTTTTAGTTGACCTCTTATCAAATTTGAAGTTTCTTGATGAAAGAAATGTCTTATGTTTATATTGTCTGGGTATATAAATATGCAATAAATAGTGGTTAAATGAATAAATATGCCTTTTATGTAGAAACCATTTCTTAGCCTGAAAAATCAAATTAAATGTCTGAAATATGCTCTTCTGTCTTATACCTGTTTGAATTCTTTTTCTATCCTCCTGTTTTCAGCGGTGTGACCTGATTGTGTTAGATTTACACTTGTATGTGTCCTTCACTACAAGTGCTCATCTTCTTTCTTGTACAGGAAAGGAGCAGTGTGTCTCCTACGTGGATAAATGTGTCTTGGACAGGGTTCCTAAGTGCCAGCGGGTTAGAGTTATCTTCAAGTTATAGAACTAGTTTCACAAATTGTTCTCTTCCCCTCCAGAAGTTGTTAACTATATCTAAAGAGAAAGAGGTAGGCAGAGAGTAGGCAGCTTATATTCCTACCATGTACTCAAGGTTCTTACTCATACAGTAAAACAAAGCAACGCTTATTAAAACTTCATTAGCAATGCCTACATTTCCCTTAAACTTCTTCCAATGGCACCGTTGTTCTTGCCTCCACCCTGAAGAGCTATCCATTCTCTTGTCTTCCAAAAAATGCTCAAATAACACTCGCATGATTTGCAACAATTTGAAAGTGCTTTGGAAGCATTCTTTTCATGGACGGGTTCTTGCATATAGGTTACCATTAGGCTAAAGTGGCATATAAACTACCATTTGTCCTCCCTCTTCTACTGCCTGGCTGGACCATTTGGGGGAAATTGTCGCATCTATACTTCATTGACCTTATCATTTGCAAAATGAGGATTTCCATGGGATATTTTTCATGAACTATCCTATCCTTAGAGCTGTCTTTATGAGCTCCTAAACACAGAAGTTCCTAAAAGCACTGTACTTTATAGAAAATAATCTTAGACACCTACTTCTTGATGTTAAAAGAAAGGATATATGTTCTCACTGTCTTTTTTGCCTCGAGTTCTTACTTATGATTACATAAAGCATCCAGTCAATATCCACCATAGCCAATTATTTCATACTTATGTCCAAATCCAATGTGGAATGATGAGTGTGATCTACAGCAACTGGAAGGGGGGGCTTTGGGGATCATTCCCTGCGATGTTAGGACAGCAATAAGGTAGGGTTTATAACGAGGTCACAGTTATTTTTCAATTCAAAACTATTCATTGATTTTTTTACCTACATAACACTCTAGTGGATTCAGAACCTCTAATAAAATCAGTTAGCAGACAGCCATGAAATGGAGAAGAGATGGTAGACACTCGTTTTTTTCATTTTCTAACTAGTGGTAGAGAATACTTATTACTTTATAGATGTCATTTTATTATTGGCTTCTCTAAAAATGTTTGTCAAAAAAACTGTAGAATAATTATATAGATAGAAGTTTATTACAGCTGCCTTATCATGTTAGAAATATAAAATTTTATATTGCCAATTGGAAATTGTTATCTTATGAAATATTTAAGGCTGTAAAAGATAATCATCAATAATAGTGGAAATAACTTCTCTGAATCCAATACCCAACCTAAGAGATAAAGCAATCCTCAAAACACGTACGATGCATATTATATGTCTGAGATATTTGCTCTTGGAATTTGATTCTTATAATTCACATCCACTCATTTGTAGCTAAATGAAAAAAATTAAACAATTATAACAATCTTCTTGCTAAATATTTTTATGTGGAACTGAAATTATGGAATAAAAAAAACCCTAACATGTCTCATTGTTTTTTTCCACCAAGCAAAATAAAGGAGAGTTGGATCTCTGTTACTGTCTCCGTTTCCCTTTCCCTCACTGCCCAGAACTTGTCACACTTCCCCTCCTGCTTTCCTCTGGCTGACAATTCCCACGTTTTCTGTAGCAGCACATACATGTTCTTGTTTTGCTGATGGCTCTTTAGTGTCTTGTTTTTCTAGAAACATGATTAAATTGTGACGGTCTATAAATGAAAAGAAACACTCATTTATATAAACTTTGCTTTAAGTTTTTTATTTAAGATGATTAAATTCCCACAATTAGCAATAAAATCTGTTTCCTAGTTCAGGCTTTAAAATTTTAATACTATCTAAACTAACCTTGTTCTTTAGTATAACTCCTGAGTGATTTTTAAGCCAACGTCATTAAGAGAGGTGAAGGACAGTAATCTTCAGTTGTACTGGGGCTCGTGGAAACATTTCAGGGAATGATCCCAAATCCCCCACCTTCCAGTTGCTGTAGATCACACTTATCATTCCACATCAGGTCTCATGGGAGAATATCATGTCTTTTTCCATCACTACCAAAAATTCTGGTTTTCAAATCGTTACTGGAGTTCAAGAGAGAACCCTGCTGAGTTTATGTGGCTTTAAGGGCCAGCATCTTAAGGACCTCTCTGTGTGTCTGCAGAAAGGTGCTTCCAGATGGTGATGAGCACAGAGCTCTTTATTCTAGGAGCTACACTGAATGCTGTGAAATTATTAGGCCTCACAAACTTACTTAACACATCATTTCAACCCCATCTGTTAGTTCATTTACACTAATAATAATATCCTTTTGTTATGTAGCTCATGATAAAGCATGTTTACTTAAAAAGACAAGCCAGCTTTATATTTGCTTATATGAAAAATACATTCGTATATAGTCCATATTAGAAAATCTTAGAGAGCTCAGATGATAAACTTGCTTCCCTTTCTACGGTTTTGTGAATCTGCTTTCTAGTTTAAAATATAATATGTAGTTGGAAGGCACTGGTAAAGAAATTATTTCTACTTTATAATTTTCTAATGGCCTTGTTTAAATGACTCATTTACACTCTATGAGTAAAATAGTTTTCTCTTAGCTATAAATCCAATTTTTTGTCTGGTTAAATCTCTTAAGAATAAAGTAAGTGTTACCTTATGTTATATGGATATGGTGACATAAAATTCTGGATATGCATATCAGCTTGTGAACATTTTCCCTTTGTCTTAAAGCACTGAATTTTTTTCTATTGCTTTATCTGAAGTTATAATGACTGTGACTGATTTTATCACTTTTTATCATGCAATACAATATTCAAGTATCTAACACACTTCCAAGCATACTGTTTTCTAAGGAATCTTGCCATGTCACTAAAGACTCAGCAAAGTACCTGAGGTGACATAGGTAATGTTCAGGGGGTTTATATATTATAAAATGTATTTGTTAGGTTAGCTTACACATAGGTCCTGGGTAGTCTATCAATGGCTGTGTGCAGGCTGGAGAAGCTGAGAACCCAACAACAATAAATAAAAAGAGTAACAACAGTTTGACACAGAGATGGGAATGCAGTGGTTGAAAACAAAGGGGTACTGTTAAACCCATAACCCAGATTTATATATAATCAGACAACATTTCTCTGTGGCCAGAATCCTGAATGGAAAATGTTTCCGTCTCTTGTTTCAATTAGAACTGTTAGCACAAGACGTAAACTAGAAGACATTAACACAGGAGCATAATTCATGGACTAGGAATCATGAAGAAATTCCTATTTCAAGAGAGTGTATTTTGATAAAGCTCTCTAGCACTTTAACAAATGATTAATTCAGTGTAAATCTCCTCAGTCACAGCAATAGAAAAAAACAGTTATAAAGCAACAAATGAGCAACAGCATGACAGAGAAAAGACAAGCAATTGGAAATGTTCTTCTCTAATCAGAAGAGAGCTTTTAGAAAAGCAGATTTCTCAATCTGCCGTTCAGCTGACACACCTCCAGTGTATACTACTTTGTTACATAATATTTTTTAAATCAGGTAAATTAAAATTTTGACAATTTCTTTTCTTACCATAGATGTTTTAAAATAAAAATCTTTGCAACTCTGCTGTGTTAAAGATTGGATACTATATGTTCTCAGTATCTTTCATGTCTATTTCTTATAAGGCATTAGACTTGCCAAAACATATCCAAAAAAAGTAGGCTTTTATTCCAGAAATTTATTACTTTACTTTGGCACACAAAATGGGTAACTCTGTGTTTGTTGATCCATTTTCCCAACAGAGGATTACCACCTTAACAGTCACGGTAACTCTTACTGCATGATCTCTGTGGTTTGTGACTTTGTATTCAGTGTTGGTGCATGCAGGCCTGAATGGCACTAATGTAGCAGTATCTGGTGTTTAATTTTATGTTTATGTTAGTAACTTTTTAAAAACATTCCCTAGTTGAATTATTGTCTTTTTGTGAAAAAGTCAGATAAAAAGTTATTCTTTTTTATAACTCCTTAGCCTTCTATTAATAAATATAGCTTTGTTCTTTTGGTTCTTGGAAATCAAAACTTTCAGGGTGGAGAATGAGGGGGGTGTTTAGAAGCACAGGTCATATTAGTAGGATAATTTGTCCCAAGAAGATGTGGGACACAGCAGCAACTGTCCAATGGCATCTTCAGTAGTGTATCAACCTAAAGCATGTTAATCACTCAGAGTACAGGTTGGCAGTTGTAAAGTTTTTTAACTGGTGAAATGTTTCCCCATTGCAAATCAATATGAAGAAATATCTGATTATGATAGGAATGAGGGAACTGTTTGGTGGGCTTACTGTAAGGATGAGCTTTAACTTATATATTGTGTCTTTTCTTGCTTTAGGGCCCCCCTGGACCTCCTGGACCTCAAGGACTTCAAGGGCCAAAGGTTATCCATTTTCACTTGTTTCCTTTTATTATCACTTGCAGTGCAGAGAGGATCATATTAAGAATATGTGTCTTTGGGCTGGAAAGATGGCTTGCAGTTAAGGTGCCTGCCTGAAAATCCTAAGGACCTGGGTTCAATTCCCCAGTACCCATGTAAAACCAGCTGCATAGGATGGTGCATGCTCTGGAGTTTGTTTACAGTGATCTCTCTCTCTCTCTCTCTCTCTCTCTCTCTCTCTCTCTCTCTCTCTCTCTCTCTCTCTCTGTCTCTCATAAATAAGGTATCTTTAAATAAAAGAATATGTGTCATTGAAAATCAGTCTTACAAAATGTTAGAGAAACAAGGTCAGCAATATTGCTTTAAAGAATAAGAATAAAAATTAAGACTAGGGCTAAAAGAAGAGAGAAAAGTAGAAAGGAAGAAAAAAATTAGTGAAGGAGAAAAAATAGGCATGACACTAAATTTGGCGAGCTTTGAGAAGAAAAATACAGGAGATTAAGCAAGGAAAATACACATTCCATAGAAATTAGAAATGTAAAGGAACACTAAATGTGGTCTATGGAAAAATTATTTAAATAGAAGATGACTGAATTAAATTTACTCTGACACTAAGATTCTGTCTTCCCATTCTTTTGTAATAAAAAGAATGAGAATAAGGGAAGCTTTCACATGATGCTTTTATGCATGATAATTTTAAGAACCATTTTGGAGTCATGTTTTATTTAAAAATCCATCCATATATTTAGATATTCTGTCCGTTAGTTTTTATCAGTTGAAGCATACCAAGTTCAAACAGTAGAATCCTAGACATTCTTGATTAAATTTGAACTTTAGTGACGGTGTTAGCGCTCTCCCTCCAAACCAAAGCTTTGTCATTCAACCATATTTGATCAATTAACACAAGGCCAGGGATTCTGGCTTTTCAGAACTGAGCTGCACGTGTTGAAATATGACTTTCGTCATTGGATTCTTGTAGGAGATTCAAGTGGTTTCGAAATTCATCCTTTCTTTATGCTTCCTAAGTTGGTTTATTTGCTGTGTCTATCATCATCCGCACACATCAACTTTTGTATTTTCTCTAGGTACTTAAACATAAAAGTTCAGTATATGGTGAAATGTATTTTTTTCTATTAAAGTACTATAAAATAAAATGCTCCAAGAGCCACTGCCCATTTGAGATGTATTTAGGACAATAGACACTAGTTTCCAACATGGTTTATGTACAGCACTAATGTGTTTCATGTAAAACATTAATAAAAACTGTGGTATTTTTAACTTTCTCCATAGGAGTCTAGTCCCTAAAAGGTGAAACATGTAATATGATGCAGTTATACAAAAGTTTTTATCACTGGTGACCAAGTCTGTCGAAATCCCTGTCTTCGCAATTTGGAAAACTAGACTAGACACCCTGGGAGGAATCTCAGTTCTTTTTCCCTTTGCATAGAGTCAATCTAGATCCAAGGGCTTTACTTCATCTCTCTTACTAAATCTCAAAAACCAAAGCCAAATACATAACATATTCCCACAAAGCTGAAAGGTTTCGAGGCCGTCTCTCTAAACTCTGAGCCCTATAGAGGTGACCACTGTTTGATCCAAGGAGACAAAAAGACCACCAAACTAAAAAGGCTAAAACCTACATCCTCCTTATTTTATAATCTAATTGGCTTTTAGCGTTTTTGAGCCTAGACTCTGGGACAAAGGCTCAGATCTGCACAGGACAGCAGTAGAAGGTTTAACTAGCCCCTTACAACTCAAGGTGTACAATGGGGAACCAAAGGCACCATCACTAATACGGTAAGTGCTTTGATTAAGAGCTCACAGAATAGATATGCGAGGGAAAGCCTCTCTAAGTATAGGAGTCAAAGATGAGTTTGAGTTGAGACTGAAAGAAGGAAAGAGTACTGTCAGATAAAAATCTGGACAATGGCATCTCTCCCATGCCATTCTACCCAGAATATATCATCCTCGGCCCACACATCCCTCAATGGTCTTCTCATAGAGACCTTTTGTTAGTTGATAGAGTGTGCTTCCTACAATCGCTCCTTGGGAAGCTTGGGATAATTGAGGCAGGGCATTTCTGTAACTATGAGACAACAAAACATATGCTGAGTCAATTACAGAGCACATTCTCATTTCTGGACTTGCCATCTCAGATTGATGGGGAACCTAGTCGGTGAGCATTTCTCCTTCCATTATCAAATAAGAATTCTTTGACATTTACACATCCGAAAGCTCCATCACTGGAGTGACAGAGGATCCATGAACCATCCATGAATCATGTTCTTCTTTTAAACCTTCCTGGGTCACAGTGTGAAGGGAGAAGCTTAGCAGAGTAATGGTGATTGGACTTGGAATGAAGACAAGTATCCAGGCTCCAAAGAAAGCTAGGCCAAGCCGGGTGCTTCCAACCTCAGCCGAGTTGTTTGTGGCAAAATAAACTTGCTGCCTCCACAATGAGCAGTGACTCTGAAATGAGGGAAGACCTTTTTTATACTTTGTTTGTTTAGAACCCCAAGACTGTGCTTGCTTTAAACACTGGAAAGCTCAGGTTTCATACTGGGGCAACAGCTCTTAAAGTTTTTACCAGGGCAGGAACCCTAGCCATTTCAGTATTGTGGTTTATGACATCACCAAACAAACCTTCCTGGAAAACACGAACTCGGAGGACCACTCACGATGTTTGTGGAGTTTATGATTGTGGGGAAACTGGGGATATTTGTAATGGGATCCCCACAAATGGCTCATGGATATAAAATAATGTCTTCCCTTTCAAGGAATTTTTGTCGAGTATCATTGAAAACTGAAAGTTGAGTGAACATGTGTTGTTTAAATAATTTCTAGCATGTTGTTTAAATTTGTTTTCAATGAAACATCTTCAGTTTTAAAAAGCAACAAAAAATAATTATGTATCTTGGGTTCATCAAACATTCTAATAAATCATAATATGAAAAGAAAGTTTTATTTCATTTCTAGCATAGTATAGGAAATTGAATAGGTCTGAAAGTAATTTTATGTGGATTAAGCCATTATCTGATTTATTGTATCCTTCAGTGGGGCTTTTCTGGACATGGCATGATCATAATCGTGATTTTTTTTTTAATTCTGCCAGCTAAAGCATCTCGGTGAACTCATCAAGCTTTGCATTTATTCTTTCTTTGCTTACTGTTATGTTTTACACATTACTGAAAGTAAGAGAAACTAAACAAAGTCCTTATGGAGAAAAAAATGAACTGAATCATGGAGGTGTTGTTTTAGGATGTGGTCGGGCCATAAAGCTATATCTAATCCATTTTCTTTTAATATATTTAGCCTTCCTCACAAATGGAAGGAAAACAAAGGCACTAAGTCTAAGCTACATGGAACTGTTACAACACATACTCTTCAAGAGAGGTCATAACCACCTGGTTGAGATATATGTACTTTACCAGCATACTCTTGGGATAAAATGCATTTGCTAAGAGTTCAAGTGTATTTTCAACCAACAAGTAATTCTTTTTAGCATAGTAAATGAGCAATAATCAATGGAGACAAATTGTTGTTTTATATCTTAACAGGGTGAGCAAGGATCTCCAGGAATCCCCGGAGCTGATGGAGAGCAGGTAATTTTCAAAGACATACCATTACAAAGCATCATTATTGATGACCATTTTTAATAAGGGTTTGAAGCCAAAAAGTCATGTCTTTTGATGAATGGCATCCTTTGGTTTTTTTCACCATTTGTTAACATACTACATGAACTCTAAAAAAGCAATTGGTTTTAAATTAGACAGTTTTGTTCCAGAAACATAAAGCTTTAGTGTTGTGCTTAATTCAATTAATCTATAAATATGCCAGTAACTCCTCTACAGTTCTTTTTCTGTTCTTTGTTTTATTAAGTGAACTTTACTGTTTGGACATAATACATTTTGATCACATTCCCAATGGATTATATTCCCTCTCTCCAGCCCCCATTCCATTGAGGGCCCTTTTCCATGGTATTATTGGTGTTCATTGAGGGGTCATAAATGCATCAGTCAGTCTCTGTGAAGACAATGCCTCGATACTCCTTCCCACCATGGGGCTCTTACATTTTTTTCCACCCCATCTTCTGCAGTGTTCCCTTAGCCTTGGCAAGCATGTTAAAAGTCTCCTTTAGTGTTGACCTCTCTACATCCTCTGAATTTCTGCTTTGATGAGTCTTGAGTCTCCTCAGTGTCTACCAGCTTCTCCCTGGAGGAGTTGTCAGGCTAGCCGTGAGAGCAGCACTTGTTTTAAACTGCCACTTTCTCTTTAATGTCTCCTCCTCTACCAATTTTAATAGACATATAGGATCATGGCCAATAGTAAAAAAGAAAAGAAAACCTCTTTAAGTGAATACAAATAATTCAAGATTAAAATCAGAGGGCATAGTTTCACAAAATTAGTATATTTTTATATTATTTTGGTGATGCTTTCTTTCCCAAAATAAAGACTTCCTTTAATTTTCTGGCTCCTGGAAAAGACAAACAAAAGGCAGGGGCACCTGTAGCTTTGCCTCTCACTGAGGGTTTCCACTAATATAGAGATTGGCAAGCTTTTTCTACAGAAGCTCTGATAGTAAATGTTGAGGCTTTGCAGGTCAAGTACTGACTCTAACATATTTTTTAAACCATTTAATATTTTTTCAAATTCCATATGTGCACTTACAGCCTCAGATGGGATTTGGCATGTGAGCTGCAGCTTGCCAGCCCTGTCTTAGGAAATCTCACTGGGAGGATGCAGTCAGTATTCATGATCAAACCACAAGTGTTAGTTTCAAGAGCTTTACAGTTATTTGGATTTTTATTATTTACCCAAGAAATAGCTCAGGTTAAGGAATAATAAAGGAATTCTTGATATAGTAAATAACCTATGTACTCCTTGGGAGAAAGTATTAGGCAAGAAAAATTAAGTTTAGGATCAGAGTTACTTTGAATCACAGATGTTGAAATCATATAATGATCACACTAAGTAAGTATATAAAGACATATACTTTAGGGGATTTGCCCTACCAATCAGAGGTCACATTAGGATTATAACTAAGAAACTAGACATGTACAATGCCACCCTCACTGTTCCTACATATCCAATAGCTAGATTTGTTTTGTAATCTTTACAGTGTCTTTTTGTCCCACTGAGTCCAGTGGGTTGGTCATGTTCTGTTTCCCCATCACTAGATCCCTAAAACCAATCCGTGCCTAATTAGCCAGTAAAATCCATCAATTCATGCAGCTCCTATTCACTCCCCCAGCATGGATTCTGAACTAGGTACTGTGAAATAAAGACGAACAAGTTTATATAGTCTGGTGGCTCTGTACCAAGGTAGATAAGGCCATCTCCAGTCCCTAGGATAAAAATGCTTAACAAAATCAGACCCACTTCAATGTTGATGTTCCCTACTTCATATTTGTTAACATTAAAAAATGCACGGCTATTTATTCATAGTAAAAGGAGAACGAAAATAACGTTTTCTGACTTGCTATGTAGAGATGTCCTGAGAACCAAGCACACTGTCTATAGGTTGGACCACCAAAGCTGTTGATGACTGGAACTTGTAAAACTAGTTAAGGAAAGTAGGGTAGACTAGACAGAGATGGGAAACTTTTGCCTGAATCTCTGCTATTATAACACTAGTTCCTGGTTCAAAATGTTGACTGTGGAGAATTAAGACTATTACATTGTTTTCTGGACTGGTAGGAGCAATCAGCTGCCAAGTAACTGTACGAAATCAGGGGATATAATGTCAAAGCCTAAGTTCATGTTGTTTATATTTAAATGGTCTAATGGGACTTCATCCTTTCCACTGCATAGGGAAACAATATTGATTCCATGTAAAAGGCTGTAAAAAATACCTTAAAACAAAAATCAGTATCATCACAGCTTAAGACCTACTTCTTGACAAATTTATCTGGAATGCTGTCTTTCCCAATGTATGCCTATCAAGTGTCACTAGGCTTCTTACATGCCACCACTATTACTTATAGGGTCTTAAAGGCTCAAAGGGAGACATGGGAGACCCAGGAATGCCAGGTGAAAAAGGAGGAATTGGACTTCCAGGATTGCCGGTATGTATATACATCAATGACATGCTCTTATTCAAATATTAAATTAAATATACATAATACATAATATTAAATAAATTGAATATTAAATTTAAATAACAACTAGAAAAAAATGGTATATGATTAGCTGTAGTCTCGACCAGTGATTTCTATGCTGTTTTTGTGTTTTAAAGATTTGAAGTAGGGGTTGGGGGAAAGCTCAGTTAGTAAAGTTCTTCTTACAAGAATGAGGACTCCTCGTGAAAATGCCTGGTGAGGTGTGGGAGATGCCTGTAACCCCTATACTGAGGAGGCAAAGACGGGAGAAGCCCTGGAGCTTGCAAGCTGGTGAACTCGAGGCCCGTGAAAGACACTGTCTCAAAGCAGGTTGATAGTGTTCCTAAGGCTAATGCATTAGGTTGTCCTCTGACCTACAAACACACACACACACACACACACACACACACACACACACATGAAATACTTGAAGTAAGAAAAAAATAAAAAGGAAATACTTGAAGTATTGTTGCTTAGTTTTTTCCAAATGGGTAATTAAAAATGATCAATTATCATTTAAACTTCCATGTTTTCCTGATTTATTTTCCTTAGAATGTAATAAAATAAATATAATTGGTCATTTGAACCCAATATGCATAAGCAGTTAACCATTATAAATTAAATCATAATGAAGAACTAAACATGCCAAAAAATTTAGACCCACTAAAGAACAAGTTACTCTATTAAGTGTTCTTATATATAAGTGATAATTCGGGATGGTTCTTTTTACTTACAACTGTTACTGTTGTCCAAAAATTTAGAAAGTAAAATAAAGAAATTATGCAAAAATATATAGAAACTTTTCCCTCCTCCTCCCACCCTGCCCTCAACACTGAGAATTGAACCCAGGGCCCCTGCATACCCAGCAAGCATTCTACCACTGAACTATTTTTTAACTTTTGTTTTAAGACTTTTAATTATTTATTTAGAGTCTCACATCAGGCTGGCCTTGAACGAGCAGGCTTTGGGCTCGTGGTCTGGACTCCTGTCTCAGCTTCCATAATAACCAAAATCATGGGCCTGAAGCACCAGGCTAAACTCTTCCATCTTTAAAAAAAAAAAAGAAAGAAAGCATAATAAATAAATGTCATTGAAACCAAAGTCTCCCCTTTGCTATTTAAAATGAGCATGAATATAAAAATCATGACATTTGTAACCTAGTATATTTAATACTTTCGAATCAGTCTATTTTCTATTTACTTTATACTTTATTATATGTCACCCATAATCTTAAGAGATTTTAGTAAGTTTGCTATTTGAACTAAAATGCATAAAACATTCCTTTATATGTCGTGTGCATAATATAAAAATTCAAGAGCATGATGGAATTGAGGGGGGCTCAGTTATCGCTTCCACCAAGAGAAATAACCTTACGAGCTGAACTCTGC
>PVHP010023281.1:0-27570 GCA_004024765.1 Zapus hudsonius
GAGCGCCTGCCCTGCCTGCAGCGCCTCCTGGACCTGGGAGCAGATGTCAATGCAGCTGATAAACATGGTGGGTGCTTCAGCAGGTGGGCCGGGCCTGGGTCCCAGACACCTGGCAAGGGGGGACCCTAGGGCAGCCCTGGCTGGCATCACACAGGTGGAGGAAGGGCATTGGTACCTGAGGCTTTGAAGTCAGTTTCCTTTTCGTCCCCATACTGCCTCCCTAGGGAAGACAGCTCTACTGCACGCCCTGGCCAGCAGCGACGGGGTACAGATCCACAATACCGAGAACATTCGGCTCCTCCTGGAAGGAGGTGAGGCGGTGTGCCTGCATGCACCAATTATTGTTGCTTGGCACCCCAAGGGTGAAGGGCGCCTCCTACTGTCTGTTCTCATGGTTCTTTCAGGGGCAGACGTCAAAGCCACCACCAAGGATGGGGACACTGTGTTCACCTGCATCATCTTCCTGCTCAGTGAGACCGTCTGTGGGGACATGGATGAGGCCCCGATTATCAACCGCTTCTGCTTCCAAGTCACGAGGCTGCTGCTGGCGCACGGGGCTGACCCCAGCGAGTGCCCAGCCCACGAGTCCCTCACAAACATGTGCCTCAAGAGCTTCCAGCTGCATTTTCCCCTCCTGTGCTTCCTGCTGGAGTCGGGGGCTGCCTACAACTGCTCCCTGCACGGCGCCTCCTGCTGGTCTGGCTTCAGCCTGGTCTTTGAGAGGCTCTGCTCCCACCCCGACTGCACAGAGGACGAGCACCATGCGGAGCTCCTGCAGAAGGCTGAGACCATCCTGGACCTCATGGTGACTAGCTCCCAGAGGCTCCAGCTGCCCGAGAACTTCAGCATTCACCCAGTGGGCAGCCTGGCAGGGAAGATCCAGGCCCTGTACTCCTCCCTGAGGCAGCTGGAGAGCTACCCGCCCCCCCTTAAGCACCTGTGCCGGGTGTCCATCCGCCTATGCCTGCGGCCATGGCCAGTAGATGCCAAGGTCAAAGCCCTGCCCCTGCCTGACAGGCTCAAGTGGTACCTGCTCAGTGCCCACAGCAGTACAGAGGAAGACAGCTGCTGACAGCTTGAAGCCAACCAAGGTTGGACCTAGTGCCTACGAGAATTTCCAGAGGGGTGCTGAGCTGAGACATGCCCTTAACCATACTGAGCCCAGAAGACAAGAGACGAGGCTGTCTCCAGGAGCCTGCCACTCCTTCCCTCCAGCAGCAGCACCCCAAGTTCCAACCGTACTGGGGGGGGGGCAGGATGCAGATAGGACAGTTGCCCTCTGCCTTGGGTAGCCCCAGGGACTTGGCAGAGGTTAGAAAGTACAGGGTCCAGCCACCTGCCATTTCTCTTTTCCCATAGGGAGACCAGCCTAGGCTCTGCTGCCACACAGGCTCCACTCACCCGGTGCTGTTGAGGAGCCAGAGAAGGCACTGAGCAGAGGGCCCCCGGGGCTGGCCTTCCTGTGTCAAAGGCCCACCTGGCACTTGCAGCCTCTGCTGCTCTATCCAAGGTGCCAGGGCTGTGCCCTGTCCACAGGAACATGCTTCCTAAAGTCCTGGCCACCAAGACTGGAAGTTGCCCAGTGCTTCCAAGTCACCTTGGTCTTGGGGAATTGTATAGATGCCTTTGTGGGCATGAACTGAGGTGATTAAATATTTAACTTCATGAACTATCTCTTGGCCTTCAAGGTCCTTGTGTGACAGATCCAGAGCAGTCACCCAGGAAGGGGTGGGAGGCCTGAGGAAGGAAGCAGGGTCTCCTGACACCTATCACCACAAAGCATCACTGTAGACTGGCTTGAGCCTTCAAAGAACAGGGTTTCACCCTTTTATTGACCAAAAATGACTGCCAGGACTCAAAACATGAGCATTCCTGTATGTGGTGGTACCTTGCAGGTGCCACGCTGAGCCCTGGTCAGTAATGTGCAAACACCACTCTGAACTGCTGCTTGGCCTGGCTCCTCCCTGAGGAGGAGCTGTTTGTTTTTTGAGGTAGGGTCTTGCTCTCTAGCCCAGGCTGACCTTGAACTCATGCTGGTGCTCCTACCTCAGCCTCCCGAGTGAGCACTGGATTAAAGGTGTGCACCTCCACACCGGGCAGAATTTTCACATTGTGGTTAACAGCCCAGATCTGGTGCTTCTCTCCCTCAGGCAGCCAGGCCTGTGGGTGATGAAGCTCAGCTCCTGCTTTCACCGTTATGAGCATGAGGGTCTCCAGTCAACAGTGCACCTTGGTGGGGTTGGGTCCCCTTCCCCATGAGCCCTACTTGGCCTTTAAAGAAGAGTCTACAGTATACAGCAGAAGATGTATTTAGTGGCCTCGATACTGGAGCCATTGGGGTGGGCTGCAGACCCACCCTGCTATGGTCCCTGGCTT
Source organism: Zapus hudsonius (assembly GCA_004024765.1). Classification (NCBI taxonomy): domain Eukaryota; kingdom Metazoa; phylum Chordata; class Mammalia; order Rodentia; family Dipodidae; genus Zapus; species Zapus hudsonius. The sequence goes on from PVHP010023281.1 coordinate 2,377, forward strand.
TCTTGGCCAGCATGGCTCATCTCAGAGCAAAGCTGTAGACGTGGTAGATCTCGTCAGGCAAATTCTCCTGTCGCTCCTCAGCCAGCAGGCTGAGGCCGGCACTGCGGATGAGCCTGTGTACCACTTGGAGGTCCCGGCACACGCTGCTGTCCACATCGTCTAGGATCACGCCCTCCTGGGCCATGTTGTCTTTGATGACGATGATGCCGTTGGTGCGTAGGCCCCGCTGGCAGCGCCGCAAAAACTCCACCAGGTGCTCATCAGTCAAGTGACCTGGGAGGCAAAAGTGTGGTTATGGGGGTGATGAGCGGCTGAACGTGCCCTTCCCTACAGAGTTCTTGGGCTCCTTTCTGAGGGCATAGCTGAACTCCACTAAAGTGGTCTGCCTGCCACCAAATCATATCCAGTAGCCAGGGCCTAGCATTTGAAGACGGGATCTGAAAACAACTTTTGGGGCTCTGCAGCGGGTAAGGTGCTTCTCTTGCAAGTGCAGGAGCTGAGTTTGAACCAGTAAAAATGACAGGCATGCCTGTAATTCCAGTGTTGAGGAAGCAGAGACAGGATTTCTTAGGGCTCTCTGGCCAGGCAATTCAGACCCACCTGGTGAGTTCCAGGCCAGTGAGAGACCATGTCTCAAAAAAGTGGACAGTGCCTGAGGAATGACAACTGAGGTTGTCCTCTGTCTTCTCCTCCCCCCCAACATACATAAACAAAAAAACACCCTGGAACCGTGGGCGACACATGGGAGTGCAGAAGAGAGCTGGGACCCTCACCTATCACCCACTGGATCCAGATCACGTCATAGGAGCCAGGCTCGGGGCTGAAGTCCTGCAGCCCGCAGCAGAAGTAGTTCCTCACCCTCTTGCCCTCTTCCCCCAGGTAGGTCTTGGCTTTGGCCAGAAAGTCCTCCGTCACATCAACCATGTCCACCACCCTGAACAGTGGTAAGAGTAGCCGCTTGGTGATTCTTCCAATGCCAGCGCCACAGTCCAGGGCACAGGAAGTCCCTGTCTTGTTCGGGCCGTCCTAAAACGCAAGGACAGCACATGACTCAAGGCCATCACCACAAGGCCCTTCCTTCCTGCTGAGCCTGGGACTCTTAACTCAGTCAGGACTCTAACCTGGCCATACTTTCTGGGCTAACATTTCTAGGACAGAAGGCAACTTCTGTTCCCAGGTGGTAACTGGAAAAGGGTTACACTTGCCTTCCCTCTCCAGAGCCCCAGGAAAACCACAGGGCCATGTGCTAATGAGAACTCAAGCAATGGAAGAGGGGAACATGCTGAACCCTGGGGAGATGGGGAGGAGGAGAGAGGAGCAAGGGCCACAGGCACATACAGAAAAGAAGTGGACAGTCACAGGAGGCTGTGTGGCAGGACAGCCCACTCAGAGCCCAAGCACTCTGGGACCCAGCAGAAGGGCCTTCCCTAGTCCAACTGGACAGCCAGAGAGAAAATTGCTCAGTTCTAGATCTTCAAGTGCCCAGAGCCCAGCCAGCTCCTGACTGATGGCCCTGAGGCAAAGCCCAGTCTAGAAGTCCCACCCTGCCACCACTCTACCCAGCTCAAGGCCTCAGTGGTGGCCACCAACAAACGACCAGAGAACCTGCAGTGTTACGTGTGGAAGTGGCTCCCCACGCAGCCCCACCGGTGCTACCAGAGCCACCAGAGCCATGGCCTCTCCTCCTGGAGAGGACATCAGACCTGCCTACCCTCAAAAACCTCTGCAGGAACTTCCGGGAGCTGTTGAGATCGATGTTGGAGATGTGGCCATACCCCCCAAGCATGCCGTCCACCGTGGGTGGGATCTTCTGCCAGTATGTCTTGGCCTTCGAATAGAACTGTTTCTCATCTTCAATCACCTCGCTCGTCATACTGTCACCAGCCTCAGGCTCTGCTCGAGAACAGCAAGGGGACCTCTCCTGAGTAAGAGAGAAGAGTCAGCAGAACTGGCTGGCCCGAGGGTCTCCAGGGGAGGAGCCCCAGCCTCTAGAGCGGCCTCTGCCTCTAGGGTGACACACCTTGTCTCCTGCATCGCAGTCACGTAGCAAGACCACCTTCACACCAGAGCAGAAGATCCTGTATCCTGGCACCTGCTCCTGCCTGGATGGCCTGCAGCCCCAGGCCCCTCCCTTCGCGAGAGCAGCAGGACTTTGCCAGACACTGAGGGCACAGCCAGAAGCCACTAGGGACCAGGGCACATAGGCCTTGTGTGTGCTGAGTCTGACAGAAGGGTGAGAGCTGGCTGAGTGAGAAGAGACCACAGCACACCCTAGCGACAGGTCTTACGGTTACCCAGGAGTGGGATTCCACCCAAGACACGGAGCCAGGGCTAAGTGGGGATTGCATGAGTAGATGTGACTCCTCAATACCACAGGCAGCTGTGGAGATGGCAGGGGGCACTGGCAGCCCACACTTCAGGAAAGGGAGGCTCCAAACCAGCCTGGTGATGTCATGTCATGGACAAAGGACCACAGCTGCTCCGAGTCCTTTAACCTAGTTGCTACAAGGCTTGGGCAGATCAAGTCCTGACCCCAATAGGGGAGACTGGAAAAGGTAAGAGCCAAACAGAGAAACCAGGGCCCCGTGGCATTGTAAAGGTGTGCATCCTCAGACCGGGGAATCTCAGCAATCAGCTGCCCCCTCCCTGCCCACTAGTCTTGGTAAACTTCTGGTTTTATGTGCAATCTATGCCCTTGGAAAGCAATGGACACTTTTATCACAAGTTTTCTCTTGTACCCCATGTTCCACACAGGTATTCAACAAAAAGTTCAATGCTGAGCAAATGAACAGATAAGCCTGAAGGGTGAGAAAACTGGGGTCCTGTAGAAAAGTGATAACCCTTGGTACCCCAGCATCTCTCCTCACTTCAACAGGCAGTATTACCAACAGTCATCATGGAAATGTGGGCATGTCCACAGAATGAGAAGACAACCCTACCACCAAGGAGGCTTTGAGGCCATCAAAAGAAGACCAAAGGAGTGCTGGAGAGATGGCTCAGTGGTTAAAGTGCTTGCCTGGGTTCAGCTCCCCAGCACCCACAATAAGCCAGCTGTACAAAGTGCTGCATGCATCTAACATTCATTTACAGTGGCTGGAGGCCCTGGTACACTCACATTCTCTCTTCTGTCTCCCTGCTTGCCAATATAAATATATAATTAAGAGACGACCAAAGGAGAGGGCAGCTGAACTACCATGGCAAGTGATTTTGAGACCGTGAAGGAGTGACGTCAACTGGCTGCATCCTGACCTGTACTGAGAGGAACCTCCTGAAGAAACTCACATGCCTTGGCCAAACAGCAAAGATCCATGCTGTCACAAGTTCGGCTTCGCCCTGAGCAGCCTTTCTTAGTGATCCAGCTGGCGAGGGGGCACCAAAGCCACTGACACTGACTGCACAGGCAACGTCACAGAACAGAGCTGACCATGTCCACGCGCCCAGCTCTCCTGAGGCTCCTTACTCATGGAGCCCTTCCCTGGGCCCAGATGGAAGCCTGCTTAAATCAAACTTTTTTTAAAAAATATTTTATTTATTTGAGAGCGAGAGAGAGCGAGACAGACAGAGAATATGGGCTCCATATGAACATATGAACTCCAGACACATGCACCCTCTTGTGCATTTGGCTGTATATGGGCACTGGGGAATCGAACTCTGGTCCTTCTGCATTGCAGGCTAACGCCTTAGCCGCTAAGCCATCTCTTCAGCCCTAAATCAAACTTTTTTTTCACTCTTTTTGTGTGTGTGCTCGGTACTAGGGACTGAACCAATTCAGAGGTTTTGTTTGTTTTTTCAAGGTAGGGTCTCGCTCTAGCCCAGGCTGACCTGGAATTCACTATGTAGTCTCAGGGTGGCCTTGAAATCACAGCAATCCTCCTACCTCTGCCTGGGATTACAGGCATGCCAAGCTTTTCAGTTTTATTCCCCCCTGGAACATTTTTTTTTGACAACTTCATACATACATTTCTATAATGTATTCCTAACCCCACCCCCTCTCGGCATCCCCTCCCTGATGGCTTTGTCTTTTAAATTACACGAGTATGGGCAAGTTAACCAGTGGTTGTACCACTGAAGAAAATGGCTCCCTTCCCCATCAACCATTAACTGCTAATAGCTCCGGAAGGGGCTAGAGAGATGGCTCAGCAGTTAAGACACTTGCCTCCAGTGCCTAAGGCCCGGGGTTCAATTCCCCAGTACCCACATAAGCCCGACCCACAAGGTGGTGGACCTGGTGTGCTCACTCTCTTCCCCCCATCTCTGATATTAAAAAAAAAAAAAAAAAAGCTCCTGAGAAAGGACCCTCATGGGTACCTTCTCATCACTCACTCTTCATGATTACAAATGTTGTGAGTTCATGAGGGTGATAGCCATGTCATGTCTGCAAGACAGCATTCCACACCATTCCTCCCCTTCCTCCAGTTCTAGTTCCCTGAACCCTGGAGAGGTTGACACAGAGAGGACACATTTAGAGCTGAGCATGTGACCAGTTAGAAGCTACAGTAACTGCTGTCCACTGGGAAAAGAAACCTCTGACCAAAGCTGGGAGCAACACTAATACATGGACATAAATGTAAATATTTAGAAGGCAGTTTGACTGTAGTAAGTTTTCCATCAAAGCCTAAGACTTCCCCCTATGGTTTTGTTTTTCAAGGTAGGGTCTCACTCTAGCCCAGGCTGACCTGGAATTCATTATGTAGTCTCAGGGTGGCCTCAAACTCACAGCCATCCTCCTACCTCTGCCTCCTGAGTGCTGGGATTAAAGGTGTACGCCACCACACCCCGCCTTTCCCAAGGGCTTTTGATCAGGTCTACAGCACCAGGCATAAGTTTCTTCCGGTGGAGCAGGCCTCAAACCAACAGAGAGCAACTGGTTAGGCCCTAACAGTCACGGCACTATTGCACAGGCACAGCCTGCAAAGCACCTTCTAGGACTATGACAGCCAGCAGCTGGTTGCCAGCTTGATTCGCCATGTCCTGCACCTATGCGTACAATCTTCAGCAGATTCTGTGTACATGTGTGTGCTGCGTGCTGTGTGCAGATGCACGTGCCTCATGCCATGCACTCAGAGGTCACTGGAGGTCTGATGTCCTCTGATGGCTCTGAACCTGGAACTGCCATTTCAAGAGCCATATCCCCTCAGGATGCATGCCACACCCAGCTGTCTGCATGGGTGCTGGGGAACTGAACTAAGAAAATCAGACCCTTGTGCTTAAGTGGCAAGCACTCGTATCAGCTAAGCCATCTTCCCATCTCCCCACACTTCAGATGCACCCCAAGTAGGCTGAAGGGTAACAGGCCCAGAGACATGGGTTTAAATACTACCTTACCACAATGTCCCCACGCAGCCTCCCAGCACTGGTTGCTGCTAGGAACAAACTCCTTCAACAGTGAGGTGTGTGGTGAGATCTGCAACCCCAACACTACCAGCGTGGCAGCAGGACAGGACCACGGCTCCTTGAACACTGAAAGGAACGGAGCCACCAGCCTGACAGGCTAAGGACTTGGGATGAATGGGCTGCCTGGCCCCTCTCCAGGAACAGCCACAGGCTGCAGCCCCCTACGAATAACCGGCAAAGATGGCCTTCAAAGCTCCCCATACACCAAACTGGCACACTCAGACTAGGGCTTGGAATTCAGCACCCCCACTCTGCCCATTAGTCTTGGTAAAATTCTGTCCTTGGAGAGCAATGGACACTAATTTTTATCACGGACAGGTTTGCTCTTACATCCCAAGTTCCACACAGGTATCCAACAAGATTGCTGCTGAGCAAACGAACAGATAAGCTGAGGGCCAAATACTTAGGAGGTGCACTCTGTGGACCCAGGTGCCACAGCATCAGCACAGTGGAGGTGGGGAGGGGTCAGGGTGGGCCTGGCCAACCAGTGGTGGAATGACTGGACAGCTTCCCACAGCTGCAGCCATTTTCCACTTTTGAGGACCACTCTCAATTCAGATGACACGAAAGGCTGTTACCGACAATAGAATTTTTGCTTTACCAAAAGCTTTACGTGATTCCTTTAAATGTCAAGGTCCCTCAAATAATCTAATTTACGAGAATTCCACTTTCGAGATGCTAGGAAGCAGCCAGGGAGGCACATGCAAGTGGGGAAATGGGCCATCTAGTGTGACATTCACTCTCACAGCTGATTCATGAAAAGCCAATGTGCATCTGGGGTCCTGTCCCCACACGGACTTCTCACATCTGTATGAGTGGACACAGCTCCCTAGGAGCCGGAGGAACAGGATGGCCTCCTATGCGATGTCCTGGAGCAAGCGGGGCTCTACATGGCCAGACAGGGCAGCGTGGCTCTGTGCATGCTGCAGGCTAACTCTTCAAGAGAGCCTTTGCTCACAGGCAGACCCTGCCACCTTCTCCCCTCCCATGAGGTTCCGGGCACTACCTGGGCACCTGCCTCAGCTACATCTCTTCTAGAACCACAGAAGAGAATGATGTATGAACTGTCACCAGCAGTCCTTTGCAGTCACCTCACCCTTGTGTGACATTCCTAGGAAAAAGCTCAAATGCAAGCTGAGGAAAAAAGCTGCCTCCCTGGGGCAGTCAGGTGAACGAGCCTGCTCTCCCTGTGTGCAGACAGCAGCCAGCTATTCGAGATGACAGGATGATGGAGAAGGGCAGAGAGGGGAGGATGCAGGGAGGCTGACCAAATCTTTACAACTTGGGGCTAGAGAGATGGCTCAGTGGTCAAGGAGCTTGCCTGCAAAGTCTAAGGACCCAGGTTTGGACCTGGGTTCAATTCCCCAGTATCCAACCACTTAGAGCCTGATGCACAAAGTGGTGCATGCATCTGGAGTTCTATGTGGTGGCTGGAGGGCTTGGTGTATCCATTCTCTTTCTCCCTCCATTGGACATAGCGGTGCATCCCTTTGATCCCAGCACTTGGGAGGCAGAAGTAGAGGATTACTCTAAGTTTGAGGCCAGCTTGGTACATAATCAATTCCAGGTCAGCCTGGGCCAGAAAGAGACCCTACCTAGGGATGTGGGGGACCGACTAACAAAGGCTGTGACAGCCAGGTGAACCAGACCTACTGTTTACTAGCCGCATAAAGCTCAGATAATATATTTATTAGCTGGGTGTGGTGGCATGTGCCCATAACTCCAGCATTTGAAAGGCTGAGTCAGGAAAATCAGGAGTTCAAGGCCAGTCTGAGCTACATAGTGAGACCTTGTCTTAAAAATAAACGCTTTTTGGGCTGGAGAGATGGCTCAGTGGTTAAGGCACTTGCCTCCAGTGCCTAAGGCCCAGGGTTCAATTCCCCAGGACCCACATGAGCCAGACCCCACAGGGTGGTTGCCCTGTTGCGCGCCTCTCTCTCTGCTTGAAAAATGAATAAAATATTTAAAAATAAATAAATAAACGCTTTTGTCCCAGCACTTGGGAGGCTGAAGCAGGTAGATCACCTCAAGTTCAAGGCCAGCCTGGGGCTACAGAGTGAGTTCCAGGTCAGCCTGAGATGGAGCGAGACCCTGCCTTGATAAAATAAAAATAAGAAAAGCTAACAACTTGTGCTGGGGATGTGGGGATGTAGCTTCGTGGTAAACACCCACCTAGCATGTATTTTAAAAAGGAAAAATGTGCTTTTTAAAATTTTTCAGATAGCGAGTGAATGAGTACGGGCACACCAGGACCTTCTGCCACAGCAAAAGAACTCCAGACACATGCACCACTTTCTATGCCTGGCTTTATGTGGGTACTGAGAAACTGAACCCAGGCCATCAGGCTTTGCAAGCAAACACCTTTAACCACTGAACCATCTCCCCAGTCCACATGTGTAAAGTTTTGTGTTCAATCCTAAAAACTAAACAAATAAAGAGCCTTAACTTCAATGGTCTTCAGTTTTTTTAAACACTGGAGACAGAAATGCTGAGGTAACTAACTTATAAGTGCGTATAGGAAGTCTGAGGGCTCCATGCTGTGCCAGGCACATACTCTCAGGGTGCAGCAATCTCAAGAGACTGCACCTCACCAAGTGAGAAAAAACCCACAGAAACTGGGAGGGTACTATCGGTGCCCTGGACAGTCAATTCTCCCAGACCCAAAATGCTCTTCCAAACTGGAGAATTGGAGATGGCTTCTGGCCTCAACCAGAGCATTCCACATGTAATTCCAAGCCTCCCAGAGCCCCGTTTGGAGACAGAAAAACAGCCAGCACAGGAAAGTAAGTGTTGTGCCTTAAAACACCAAGCAGGAGCTGGAGACATGGCTCAGCGGTTACGGCACTTGCCTGCAAAGCCTAAAGACCTGGGTTCGATTTCCTGGTACCCAAGCAATGCCAGAAGCACAAGGTGGTGTAGGCATCTGAAGGCCCCGGTGAACCCATTCTCTCTCAAATAAATAAATTATTTTTAAAAGTTCGCCACACAGGAAACACAGCAGAATTAAGGAAGGAATCCAGACTTCATACGGAAGTGCGGGTCCCTCCCAGGGCTCACCCTATCTTATTGGGTGCACATTCCACGCATTGCCACCATCAGCTGTTCCAGTGACTATAAGGGGGTGGGGCAATGAAAGACCAAGGTCCAGGGCTGGAGAGACAGCTCGGCGGTTAAGAGGCTTTCTGGCAAAGCTTAACGACCCAGGTTCGAGTCCCCAGTGCCCATGGAGTTCATCTGCAGCGGATGGAGGGGAAAAAAAAAAAAGACCAAGGTCCAGAGAGAAAAAGGCCACGGGTGGTATGGGCAAGGTATGGGCTCTACGAGATGACCGCCTCCTGCAAACAGGCTGACCTTGACCTCCAGGGCTCCCGCGTGGCCGGAGCAGGGGCCAAGATTAAGCGTGATTACCACCGTGCCCGGCGGGCACTGCAGCTTCCCAGGCGGCCCTCTCTCGTGGAGAAGCCTGGGCCGCACTTTCCTCTGGCCCAACACGAGGTCCCACGGCCGGGCCGGGCCGGGCCGGGGTCGGAGCTGTGGATCCCGGTGACCCGCACGTGGAGCACCGGCAGGCGGCGCGCACGCGTGCGGGTCACGTGACGGCCCGGGCTCAGGCGCGCGGGCAGTTGGGGTCCCTTCTCCCGCGCCGCCTCCCCTGCGCCCCGCGCTACTCACCCCAGGCGCTGAGCCTGCTGGGACCCGGGAGAAGAGTGCGGGGGAGAGGGCGGCGGCGAGGACCCCACGAACCCCGCAGCTCCGCCAGCACACTACCGGGCCAGACACCTCCCGGCACGCGCTGGCTTTGTCCGCTCACGTCACTTCCGGGCGGAACGGGCTCCCAGGGAGCTCCGCCCCCAGGCAGCTCATTCGGAGCTGCCCCGCCCCCAGACAGATCGCCCCGCCCCCAGGCCGCTCATTCGGCGCCCAGGCAGCTAGCCCCGCCCCCAGACAGATCGCTCCGCCCCAAGCAGTTAGCTCCGCCCCCAGGCAGCTCATTCGGCGCCCAGGCAGCTCGCCCCGCCCCCAGGCAGCTCGCTCCGCCCCAAGCAGTTAGCTCCGCCCCCAGGCAGCTCATTCGGCGCCCAGGCAGCTCGCCCCGCCCCCAGACAGCTCGCTCCGCCCCAAGCAGTTAGCTCCGCCCCTAGGCAGCTCGCCCCGCCCCGGGGCCGCTCAGGTCCTCCCATCTGAGCGGCTCCAGTACAAATTTGACTTTCGCGGAAGTTGGACTCACTGTGTGACTCCCGGCACCCAGCAGGAGTCACTTGGAGGATGCACTCTTTTTTCTCATTATTTGTGTTTTTCGAGGTAGGGTCTCGCTCTAGCCAAGGCTGACCTGGAGACACTCTGTAGTCTCAGGGTGGCCTCGAACTCACAACGATCCTCCTACCTCTGCCTCCCGAGCGCTGGGATTAAAAGAAGTGGAAAAGAGTTTATAAAGTCAAAAATTACAATTACATCATTTTAACATCATGCTAGGTACAGCCCAGATGATAGAAGTTACGGTTAATTAATAACATCTCTAAGGGCATAGAAGTTGCAATTAAGAAAAACCAGGAATCCTCCAGGAGCCGCAGAAAACAATAAACTTCCCATCACAGCAGGTGTGACTGGGTAAGAATGTTCTCTTAACCAAAATATCCTCAGAAATGGAGTCAAAACGGAGTTTCTTGGGGCAGTTCATTCCCCACTGGTCTTAGTGTAGAGTTAAACCATTTTGTCATTATCTTTAGGATGTAGGGGTTGAGGGAAATCATCCAGGCAGGCAAGGATCCCGCGGACCTTGATGGCAGTCAGGGTGGTGAGGATGATGGGCTGAGGTAAAATGAACCACAGCCCGAGAGACTGGAGGTACTTTAAGAGACCGATTGGTAATTTTTTTTTAGAATGGGGTCTCTGAACCTGGGTAGCAGGGGAGGCGGGCTCCTGAACATAATTTTATTTATAGTGGGTGAACCCTGTCTTTTCTTATTGTGGTGGGCTTTACCTTCAGACTCAAGTGTGCCTGAGAGAGGCCAGCCAATGGTGGCAAGTTTGGGGGCTAAGCTTAACCAACCACAAGTCAGGATTAAATTTAAATTTTAGGAAAGGGTAACACTCTCCCAGGAAGGGGCTCAGGTTGCTCATGGAAAAACAGGTCTACAGAACTCCTTTAAGCAAGACATAACCTGGATCCTTAGGCTTTGCAGGCAAGGGCCTTAACTGCTAAGACATCTCTCCAGCCCCCAGCTTCTTTTTCAAGTTAGGATCTTGCTATGTCCCCAAACTGGCCTTGAACTCACAGCAATCCTCCTGCCTCTGTCTATAAGATTACAGATGTACACCACTATGTCCAGTATACATTTGCTTTTTTTAAAGACAAACCTGTATTCTTTTTTTATTTGTTTTCTTTTTTAATATTTTATTTATTCATTTTCAAGCAGAGAGAGAGAGAGAGAGAGAAAGAGAGAGAGAGAGAGAGAGAGAGAGAGAGAGAGAGAGAGAGAGAGAGAGAGAGAGAGAGAATATGCACCAGGGCCACCACCTTGTGGGTCTGGCTTATGTGGGTCCTGGGGAATTGAACTGGGGGCCTTAGGCACTGGAGACAAATGCCTTAACCGCTGAGCCATCTCTCCAGCCCCATTTGCTTTAATGTGATGACATAGATCTATAGGAGGTATGTTGTTTGAGTCCCCTCTTACACTATTCTAGGTCACACTTGGTTTCAGTAGTGACAAGAATGGTCATGAATGCTTGTAATTCCAGCACTTGGGAGGTAGAGACAGGAAGACCAAGTTCAAGATCAGCCTCAGATAGAAAGAATTCAAGGCTGGCCTGAACCAAATGAAATCCTGTCTTGAAAAATATGTCTATAATCCTTTTTGGAGGCATCTTCGATCCAAGCTCTTACTTGCCTAAAAGTCCATCACTACCAGCCAAGTTTCTTTTTTTTTCAATTTCAAATTACACAGTTCTAGCATGGCTTTCAATTACTTGTCTAAACTGTCCCCTGAGCATCACAATCCCACGAACTTCCTCCCCGCCCTCTCCAGCGAAAATCACAAATCAACCTGTTTTCCCATGAAAAGAACTGCAACTTGTAGCCAAGTTCTGTATGGACTTGACCTTGGTTCTCAGAGGCCCAGTGTTCTGCCCCATCTGTGAGGGGAAGTTCTGCTTGGTCTTCCTCTGGGGGTTAGTTAGGACCTGGGTTAGGCCTGGCTGGCCTACAGCTGCTGCATGGCAGCCGGGGTACAACAGCCTCACCCTTGTCCCCAGGCCTCAGTGTGCCATCTGGGAGCCGGATCACAATGACCAGAGGAGGCTCCAGGGCAGCTGGGAGGGGCTGGCAGAGGGAGCAAGCAGGGAGATGGGCTCTCAAAGCCACTAGCCCACCGGTTGGGGTATGGGGCCTAAAAAACACTATGAATGTGACACCTCCCAGGAACCAGCTCAGAGCTGAGGGCCATCAGAAGTGGGGTGTATTGGGGAGGAAGAAGGCATGAAGACATCCCCAGTGTCAGAGCTGAGGGCTGGGGGGACTGGGATTCTGCTTCCCTATGAACTGGTAAGTCTTTTAAAGACGTGTTCCGTCCTGAGATGTAGCCTGGTGGAAGGCTGCTTGTCTGCAATACACCAGGCCTCTCCATCAGGCCCTGTGTCCTATCTCTAGGAGGGGGGGGGTCGTTCTTGAGTCCACCCCACACTCACTGTCAGGGTCTTGGATGGGAGGTCAGGTGCATTTTCTGTGTGCTTCCACTTAGAGGGCCCTGAGTGGGAGACCAGGCTACCTCCTTGGGTAGGCTAGAAGCAGTGACCCCAGGGTGGTCCAGAACTCACTCCCCAGCCTCTCCTCCCTAAGCTTTCAGAGACAGGTGTGAGCTGGGGGCAGCTGCACAGGTGTGCAATCCTAGCGTGTGGCAGGCTGAGGCAGGAGGATGAGTTCTAGGTCAGCCTAAGCTATGTATGGAGGCCCTGTCTCAAAGTTAATCAACCCAAAGACACAAATCAGGTGGGGGGGATACTCACGCCTATAATCCTAGCACTAGGCAGAGGTAGGAGGATCAGTTAGTTTGAGGCCAGCCTGGGCTACATACAGAGTGAGTTCCAGATCAGCCTGGGCTACAGTGAGACCCCCTGCCTCGGAAAACTAAAAGAGAAGTTCATTAGCCGGTTAAAAAGCCTCAAAGCTAACGCAGAGGGAAGCTGAGACGAAGCCTTAAATCATATCTTTTTAAAATAGTAAGAATGGCGGCTTGTCTTTGTTGGGCTGGCACAGTGTGCCTGGCGCGTGCCGGCTCATGTAAACGTCACAGCAACCCCCCAAAGGTGGGTCCTTCTGTCACCATCTCTCCGCCGAGGGCCCAGAGCCTGCGCGTCCGGCCTGAAGCCCCTGACCGCCTGTCCCCCGCTGTCCCCGCGCTGTCCCCGCGCTGGGCACCATGGCCTCGGGGACTGGCGGAGGTCCTCCCCGCCGCCTCGCTCGCGGCCGGCCGGGCGTGAGGATGTCCTGAGCCGAGCTCGGGGCCAGCGATGTTCCAGCGTCCCCCGGGTCCCCGGGCGCCCACGGGGCGTCCCCGCGCCGGCGAGCCCCGACGGGCCGTCCCGCTGCTGCCCCGGCTGACGGCGCCCGGCTCGGCGTGGTGGCGGGAGCGGGAGCCCGAGCCCCGGGGCGCCGGGGGCCCCGCGATGCGCCTGCCCGCCCTGCTCCCCGGAGCCCCGCGCGCGGCGCCCGGCCGCGGGGCGCTCGGGAGGCTGCTGCTGCCGCCGCTGCTGGCGGCCGGCGTGGGGGCGGCGCGGAGACCCCGGCGGGGCCAGGCCAGGGACGCCCCCGACGCCCCCGGCGAGGTCCCGGAGGAGCTGCTGCCCCGCAGGTTCCGCGACTTCGTGCGCCAGCTGCGCGCCAAGAGCGGGGAGCCGCCGCGGGAGCCGCTCGGTGAGGCCGGGGGAGGGCCAGCCGGCCACCCGAGTCGGGCCGCCGAGTGAGGACCAGCTCCCCAGGCTGCACGCCTCCTCTTCCTCCATTCTCCCTCCTCCCCACTCCTCCTCCCTCCCTTCTTCCTTTCCCCCTCTTCTCCCTCCTCCATTCCCTCGCCTCTTCCCCTTCCTCTTCTCCCTCTTCCTGCTCCTTTTTCCTCCTCCCTCCACCCCTCTTCCTCCCTGTCCTCACTTTCCTTTTCCTTCTCCTGATCACCCCACTTTTTCTTTAGTATCATTATTATTGTTGGCCCAGGCTGACCTGGAATTCACTCTGTAGTCTCAGGGTGGCCTTAAACTCACGGTGATCCTCCTACCTCTGCCTCCCGAGTGCTGGGATTAAAGCCTTGCGCCACCACACGCGGTTTATTATTTTTTTTTAACCCTCTTTTTCCTTCTCTTCTTTTTCCTCTTCTTTACTCCCAGCACGACAGCATCTCCTCAGCGAGTCAAAGCATTGGCCACGGTCTCAGTGTCCCCATGGCTCATTCCTCCCAGACCTGTGGTAAGCGGGGAGGCCCTTTTGGTAGGGGGCGGGGTTGTCTGGGTGCTACCTGACATGGGGAGGGGTACTGTTCACATCTGTTGTGGTCTGTTTGTCTTCAAGGGACAAGTCATCGTACTTGCATGACTGGGGGGAGAATTTGCTCCACCAGAAACCTACCCTGTGGTCCCCAAGAAGTGATCACTCACAATTTACTACAGTCAAAAAGTCAAACCAGTGAGTTATGGAAGTGGGAGGGAAGGGCATTCCTTTCCTCCCTTACCTCCTCCCCTGCACCTGTGGATATACCAATCCACCCATCCTTTCATCCATCCATCCTTTCATCCACTCATCTATCCACCCACCCACCGATGCATACATCCATACACCCACCATCCATCTATCCATCCATACACCCACCCATCCATCTATCCATCCATCCATCCATCCACCCACTCACCCACCCACCCACCCATCCATCCATCCACCCATCCACCCATCCACCTATCCACCCGAGATTTATTCCTTCTACTCAGTCTACCCATCCATCCATCCACCACCATCCATCAGCCTGCTGGCCTACTCTTGTGTCCTTTTCCCCACCCTACTATCATCCATCCATTTCCTGTTTTAGTTGTGGGGTTTTTTTCGGGGGGGGGGGGTTGAGGTAAGGTCTTGCTCTAGCCCAGGCTGACCTGGAATTCACTATGAAGTTTCAGGGTGGTCTTTTTTTTTTTTAATCAATTTTGATGATGTCAAATGCTGGGGGGAGGATAAAATGAATGAAGAACACTAAAGCTTACTAGGTCCTGGATGCCAGAGCTCTCAGTGGAGGGAAGAACATTCCTCCACCGTAAAGAGGTGGATGCAGGTACAGAGCGAAGGGCACTGCCCAGGGAGCATCATATATAGATGGCACACATACCAGTCCCTCCCAGTCTGTACCCATGGCAGGCTTTACCAGTGGATCACAGCACGGTTCTCTGTGAGCCTCAGAAACCGTCCTGACACAGTTCTCCAGGCACACACCATGGACGGATCAGAGCAGGAGCCTTACTAACCCAGGAACTTGAAACCAAACAGGCCAAGTGAGTATTATACCTCAATAGCCTTTAATGCCAGCACTGAGGTAGGAAGATCACAGTGAGTTCGAGGCCACCCTGAGACTACAGAGTGAATTCCAGGTCAGCCTGGGCTAGAGCGAGACCCTACCTCAAAACCAGAAAAAAAATCAAATGTATGGACTCTTCCCTCAAATGAGAGATGGAGAAGGACGCCTTCAGACTTTCCGATTCAAGCGTTGTCAGTGATCATCAAAACACAGCAGTCCTGCCCTCTGGGCTGGGGGGTGACAGGAGGAAAGGACCCTGGGCACGGGGCTCTGGCGGTCCATTTCATCTCCATACTTCCGCATGGGAGGGGCCATGGAGCGTCGTGACATTCCCTTTTAATTACTTCAATGTTTTCTTTATTCACAAGGAAAGAGAGAAAGAAAGGAAATGGGCGCACCCCTCGTTGCGACAAATAAACTCCAGATGTATGTGCCATTTTGTGCGTCTGGCTTTACCATGGGTGCTGGGGAATCAAACCCAGGTCGTTGGGATTTACAGACAAGCACCTTAACTGCTGAGCCATCTCTCCAGACCCTCTTTTGCTTTATTTCGAGGCAGGATTACTCTGTAGCCAGGCTGACCTTCAACTCATGGTAACCCTCTTACCTCGTTCTCCGCAGTGCTGAGATTATAGGTGTGCTCCACGACCGACCATTTTACAGATGAGGCAACAGGAATGTCAGAACTGACTGACTCCCCAGCGCAGATTGGTGCCCTCCCTGTCCACTTAGCTGATGCTGGAGTGCCAGCAGACCTTGGCTCTAACTTTACCAGCCAGATGACCTCAGACATGCTACCAATGTCTCTGTACCTCAGTTTTCCCATCTGTAACATGGGAACAATAGTGACATTTATGGGGGTTTTGTGGGCTTGGTGGGGTGATACATGGATACGTGTCAAGAGCTTGAGCCAAGGCCAGCAGGAAGTGCTTGGGGAAGGCCAGCTGCTGTGATTGGGGTGTCACTTAAGCCTGGTCATGTGTCCCCGATCTTCCCTGGAGACCTAGTCTAGTGGGTGTGTGTTGGGACGGAGTGGCAGGCTTCACCTCTCTTGCAGGTTCAATAGGACGCAGACCCCCAAGGTCAAAGCTGTGCTAAATCAGACCCCCTCTGGCGAGGGTCCCAGGCCGCGCAGGCGCAATTGCCCTTTCCGGGTGCGGTTCGCAGACGAGACCGTACAGGACACAGCCTTCCGATACTGGGAGCGGAACCGTGCAGGTGAGCCTGGGTTCCAGAAAATTCTAACTGGGCAAAGGCTGCAACTCTGGGCCCCAGAGTGCAGCGGAAGTGCCTGGACTTCATCTTTGGAGGATATCAAGGTGACCTTCAAGGAGAGGTCCTGGATGAGGAAACCTGTTCCCTCCTGGTAAGGCTGACCCAGTGGTCAGGACAGCCAGGCCTGGTTCCAGGCAAGTTTGCACTCGGCTCTGTGGGTGTGGCTGTAACAGTGGTAGGAGGCAGGCAGAATGATGGGGAAGTCAAGGCACAACCACTTACTCCGTGAGCCCAGCTGACCCTGTTCTCAGAGACTCAGTGGCCCCCGTGATTTCTTGACCACCTACTACGTGCAATTTCAGGGGCTGGCTGCCCCAAGCTTCATTGTGGGTACAATATAAGCCAGGACCTTGGGACCCAAGAGAGATCCTACCCAGCCTCACTAGAGTCTCAGGAATTGGTGACCAAAGGTAGGATCTTGGCCCAATTTTGCTGATTATTTGGTTGGCAGGGAGTCCTTCAGGCAATCCAGAAGTCTAGCCTGGAGGCCAGAGTGCCCCATAGATACAAGGACAGGCCAAGCACAGAGAAAGGACTCACATGTAGCGGGAATCCAGAGGACCAGGGTCCCCAGGAGGCCACCGGGGCTCAGCCCTTTCTGTCCAGAGGCAGCCCTTGGGGAATTCAAGGTGCTCAACCCACCCAAATGGTTTGAGGCTTAGCCTGAGCCATATTTCCCTTCATCCCCCCCTCCAGATTCTCAGCATTGTCCTGTATGTCCATGGTGGTGTGCCTGGCGCCACAGGAAAGGGGGTCCTGTTGGAGTCAGAGCATGAATGGGGGTGCTGGGGGGCATAACACCAGAAAGAGTCATGCACCAACCCCAGTTCTCTGGAGGCAGCCACAGGCACTGGGGAACCTGGGGTTGCCATGGAGACAAGGTGTGCTTAGCTTTGCCTTATGGAGAGTGGATTCAGGTGCCAGTGTCCCCCGTCCCCCCAGAGGGAGGGCAGGGACTCACCCCTGCTGTCTGCCCTCTAGTTCGCCAGAACTTCTTCCGGACCGAGCAGACCACCCTGCCAGCAGTATCGGTGTCCGAGCGGGTGCTGGGGAGTGTTGGGAGATGGTTGGATAGCCTACCCCAAACCCTGCACCCCAGGGTCCAGAAGCCTGCGAGCAGCTCCTGCTGGGACTACCCCTACCTGTGAGGCTGTGGGAGAGAAGGGGAGGCTGGTCCGGGTCTTCAAGGGCCTTGCAGGCCATGATCAGGCTCCTCTTTCTGCCCCACCCAGGTCCCCCCGGGAGCCGCAGGTCTACCTGTCTGAGGATGCCTCCAGGAGAAGCAGCCTGCCCTTCATCCCCAGGGCCACCACCCCCAGATATCAGCCAGGCCTCAAGACCTACTTGGATGGCTGCAGCAAGATGGAGCCACAGGTGGGCAAATCACCCTCCTCCTGGACGAAGAAGCTGGTGAGCATTCCCAGTGCATCCCCGCAGGGCCCCGGGGAGACCCTCCCTCCCTTATCCCCTCCCTCCCTTATCCCCTCCCTTATCCCTTCACAACGGGCCTAGGTGGGGACCGCTGTGGCCTGGCCCCTCTCCGAGAGCTGTAGGCTGGGGTGGGCTGCTGCTGGTCCCGGGGACTCTCTTCTTGCAGTACCCAGCTCGTTCTCCTTGTCACTCCAGGTGTCCTTTCTGCCCAGTCTGGTGCTGCAGTCTATCCTGAAAGGAGACCACCCTAGGGGTTATTAGCCCCTCCTGTCTTCCATAACCTGCGGCAGGCCCGGAGGTAAATGGCCGCCAGCCCCTGCACAGGGGCAAACCCAGGCCAAGCAAAGAAGAGAGCCCTTTTTCACCCCACAAATAAATGCACATCCCAAGTGGTTGCCATCAGCTAGGTCTCTGGGTCCCAGTCTCTCTCTCTGGGGCCTCCTGGGTGATGGGGATGGGGTGGAAGGCCAGGAGACACGCTCAGGAATCAGGATTTGTTCCATGGGGACTCCCTTTGGTTGGAGAGACTGCCTCAAATCCCCAGCAAGCCTCCTGGGACCTGGATCAGCCCCTGCCGGGATCTGAGCCTGGGGATGGAGAAACAAGCCCTTGGTCTTTGGTGCCAGAAGGTTCTCTCCCAACCTCCTATGGTGGACAAATGTTAACAGCACTCATCCACATCTGAAAGCAGCAAAAGGCAGGCTGGCGGGCAGACATGACTGAAGTTCACTTGACTTTTTCACAGGCCCACTCACCTCCTTGCCACGTGGGGCCTGGCACACTGGGGTCCCAGTCCCTGAAGGAGGAATCCCTTCCTCTTCTTCCTCTGACTCTGTCCCTGGCCGCCGTCCTCGGCGCAGGATCCACGTCTTTATCGCCACCTGCTGGCCAGTGCAGGAACAGCTTCGAAACGGGAGACTAGGCTGTTAAAATGGGCTTGGTTTAAGCCATTTTTTAAAAAAATATTTTATTTATTTTCAAGCAGAGAAATACAGAGAGAATGAGAGAGAGGGATAGAGAGAGAGAGAGAACACCAGGGCCACCACCTGTGGGTCTGGCATATGTGGGTCCTGGGGAATTGAACCCGGGGCCTTAGGCACTGGAGGCAAGCGCCTCAACCGCTGAGCCATCTCTCCAGCCCTAAGCCATTTTTTTAAAACCAGAGGGTCACAAACAACAAACAAGGCGTGGGAATAGGATGGAGATCAGATGGGAAGAAGACGGGGAGGAGGGGAGAACAGGAAAGGAAAGGGAGAGGACCGGACGGGGGGAGAGAGGCAAATGGAGAAGGTGAGATCAGAATGCTTTGTGTATTGGATGAAAGTGTTTTGGGGTTTTTCAGACTGATCTGGAAGTCACTATGGAGTCTCAGGCTGGCCTCGAACTCACAGCGATCCTCCTGCCTCTGCCTCCAGAGTGCTGGGATTAAAGGCCTGTGCCACCAAGCCCGGCTGAGTGTTTTTTAAAAAAGACTGAAATAGAAAGGACCGGTCGGAGGGCTGGGGAGATGCTCAGCAGTTAAAGACGCTTGCTTGCAAAGCTTCTTGGGCTGGGTTTCCCCTGTATCCATGCAAAGCCCGATGCACAAAGTGGCACATGCGTCTGGAGGCCGCGTACATCGGCAAGAGGCCCAGATGGGCCCATTCTCTCTCTCTCTCTCTCTCTCTCTCTCTCTCTCTCTCTCTCTCTCTCTCGTCTGCTCTTAAATAAATAAGAATATTAAAAAGGAAAAGAGCTTGGTGCAGGGATGCACACTTAATCTCACCACTAAGGAGGCTGAGGGAGGAAGACAGCTGTGAGTTCAAGTCCAGCTTGGGTCTGTAAAATGAGTTTTAGGTCAGCCTGTGCTAAAGTGAGACCGTCCCTTGAGAAAAAGAAGAAAAAGGACTGATGGGGAAAAAAAGAGCAGGAGGGGAATAATTAAAAGGGAATGGGAGAGGCTTCCGATCAGGATTCATTATATATGTATAAAATGTCAATTAAAACTGTATTTATTTATTTTTATTTGTTTATTGAATTTGAGAGGCTGTGTGTGTGAGAGAGAGGGAAAGAGGCACACACACACACACACACACAGAGAGAGAGAGAGAGAGAGAGAGAGAGAGAGAGAGAGAAATGGGTGCACCAGGGCTTCCAGCCACTGCACCACCCTTGTGCTTCTGGCTTTACGTGGGTCCTGGGGAATCGAACTCTGGTCCTGGTTTGCAGGCAAGCGCCTTAGCCGCTAAGCCATCTCCCCAGCCCCCAAATGCCAATTTTTGAAAATGGGACTTAACTGGGCTGTGGGCGGCGAAGGCCCTCCCAGGTGAGCGCCTGCAGTGCCGCGCCGCGCCCACCAGAGGGCAGTGTTGGCCTGGCTTCGCGCCGCCGCAACTTCCCAGCGTCCGCCGGCTGCGAAACTTTCTCCCGAAGCCCGGGGCGCTCGGGGGACACACGCCCCGCACACCACGCAGAGCCCACACCCACGGAGAGGCACGCCACAGAGCGATCACCCCAGGTACACATCACAGAGGGTGCCTACGACCTCACACGCGTGCACACAGCACAGACAGGTGCACACGTGCGTGGGGAGCACACCACACACGCACACGCACACACAGGCACGCACGCACGCGCACACACAGAAACAACATGCTTCCTGGGCTGGTAGAGGTGCCTGCCTTCAAAGCCCAGGTTCCAGTCCCCAGTGTCCATGGAAAGTCAGATCACAAAGTGCTGTGTGCATCTGGCGTGTGTTTGCAGTGGCCGGAGGCCCTAGCGTGCCCATTCTCTCTTTCCTCACAAATAAGTTACATATATGTGTGTAATATATAATTATACATGAATATCTTATATATAATTATATATTTTATATATAATTATATATAAATATATATATATATATATTTTTTTTTCAAAGTAGGGTCTCGCTCTAGTCCAGGCTGACCTGGAATTCACTATGGAGTCTCAGGGTGGCCTTGAACTCACGGCGATCCTCCTACCTCTGCCTCCCGAGTGCTGGGATTAAAGGTACGCACCACGACGCCTGACCAATAAAATAAAAAAAAATTTAAAAAAATAGTTAACACCTCGGAACACCTATCATCCACTACAAACACACCACAGACACAGAGCCTAAGCACACGTGCACCCACCCCACGCCCCCCTCACAGTTCAGTCTCAGGGGCCCAGTCCATGGTTCCTCCACTGACGTCCCCAGGTGCTGTCTACCCACCACTGCACAGCCTGAACATGGGTGACTGAGGGGAGGAGGAAGGGATGGGCCCAAGGGAGAAGATAGACCCCTTCCAGATGTCCCCAAGTCTCTGGATGTGACTGGTCCCCTCCCCAGTGGGAGGACCCCAGCAGCAGCCTGACTGGAAGGTGAGGAAAACCCCAACTCCCCCAACCTGCCCCCCAAGTAGCTCAGCTCCAGGGGAGACAGGGGAGCTGGGCCTGTTGGGTGGGTGCGGGAGAGGGTGGCACAGCACTGCCTCCTCCCTCTCTCTCTCTCTCTCTCTCTTTCTGTCTCTCTCTCGTGCTCCTTGCCTTGCCTCAGTGGGGGCCTCAGCACCCCTAGGAGGCTGCTCCCTATCCCAGAAGTGAAGGATGAGAGACCCAGGGAGTCCTGTGGCCCATCTGACACCCAGTGCAAACAGGGTTGCCTCAGGCTGGGCCTCAGGAGAGGTGTTTGCTGAGGAAACACCCAGAGAGATCAAACAGCTGCAAAGGAACTCCAGATGCAGGCACCACTTTGTGCATCGGGCTTTACATGGGCGCTGGGGAACCGGACCTGGGCCAGCAGGCTTTGAGAGCAAGAGCCCTCTCCCCAGCCCCCAACTCATTTTCAAGAGGCCCTTTGTGCTGTGGGCCTCCCCCCAGGGTGGGAAAGCTCTAGGGTCCAGGGAGAGGGAGGGGGAAGGACCAGCTGTGAGGAGGAGGGATTTGGAGGGGTGCAGAGCTGAACAGCTGGAGTGAATGGAGACTGGCCTGGGGTACCCTGGGAAGCCAGAGTAGCCAGCTCCTGTGGGGCTCCCTGGACATAGGCTTCCATTCCACTGGAAGTTTCTAGAATGGGGCCTTGGAAGCTGAGGTGGTCACAAGGGTGCCCCTCCTGATGAAGCGCCTCCTGGGAGAGTCTAGGCGCCCATTGCAGACTTAGCAGGCGGTGGGTGGTCTGTAAGCCTGCAAGTGCTTCCCCAGGGCCTGGCTGTGCTAGGCTCCCATGACCTTGAACTTCAGCCTCCAGAAGCTAGGTATCTGCTCTGCCCGGTCTGTAGGCCTCTGATGCAGCAACTCCAAGGGACAAAGAGAGAGGACCTAGTGTCCACCACACAGATGCTGCCTCTGAGCTCACAGCGGGACACCTGCTAGCCCTGCCCTCTGCCCTCTGCCCTCTGCCCTCTGCCCTCTGCCCTCGGGAGCCTGCCTTCAGGCAGAGAACAGGACTCCCCTCCCATGGCATTTCAGGACACAGTGACAAGTGCTGAGACAGGAAGCCTATGGCCTTGGGAGCATAGAGGAATGGCCCTCTGACAGTGACAGGGTGGGGCTTGGTCAGAGCTGGACAGAGGGACAAACGTCCAGGGAGGTACAGACAGGGTGTGGGGGAGGCGGCATGGGAGACATGGCTGTAGACAAGACTGGAGGGCACTAGTATCGCCAAGGCTGACAGGCACATAGATCCTTTCTCCTCAGTTCTGTCCCCCTCTTTCTACCCGTACCTCCCAAATGCATCCCAAGTGGTAGATGCCCGTACCTTTGGGGGCTCCTGTTGGCTGGAGACAATCCAAAAATCCCTCCAGGGAGATGTGCGCCACCTCCTCCAGGCAGCCTCCCAAGTCTCCTCATTTCCCCATAAACAGCAGGGGACGCTCCTGTTCCAGGATCCATCAGAGCATGCTTTGGACACTGGTCAGGGTCCATGCCAGAAGCAGGGGTACATGGGTAGGAGCCCCCCACCCCACCCCACCGGCGGTACTAGGATCTCCAGGGCTCTGGAATTCTGAGCACTGAGACCCATCTCAAAGCCACAGCTGCCACTATGGCTCCTGGGAAGCCCACGAGCAACCCCATCACTGAGGTCCCCAAGTTCCCAGGGTATCACCTCCAGGTTCTGTTAGGCTGGGGGTTGTCCTGGCTATAATGTCCAGTAAAACCCCAGAAGGATCCACTCACTGGAACCAGCTTCTCCAGGGAGACCTTGGGTGGGCTGGAGAGTCACTTCCGGATCTTGTTATTTATCTGCAAGCAGAGAGAGAGAGAGAGAGAGAGAGAGAGAGAGAGAGAGAGAGAGAGAGAGGGGGAGAGAGAGAGGGAGGAGAAGAGAGAATAGAATGGGCAGACCAGGGCCTCCAGCCATTCAAAATGGACTCCAGATGTACTGGGGAGTGGAACTTGGGTCGTTAGGCTTTGCAGGCAAGTGCCTTAGCTGCTGAGCCATCTCTCCAGCCTGGCCTTGTTTCTTGTTTTTTGTTTTTTGACGTAGAGTTTCACCCTGGGGCCAGCCTGGAACTCACTGTGTAGCCCAGGCTAGCTGCTCATCCTCCAGAAGGTGGGATCTCAGGTGAGTCTCTTCTACCACAGCCCCACAGCTGTCCAGGAATCAGGGAGGGCAGGATGGCCCTGGGCCTGCTTGTCCCAGAGCAGGGGCAGCAGGAAATCCCGAAGGTCCCTCACAGAGCCTGTCCTGTCATGCTCAGAGCCCCCTAGCCTTGCCAGGGAAGTAGACTGTACTCCTACGGAGGGCAACCGGGGCACAGCTGGGCTAAGTGACTGCACAGAGTCACACAGCAGAGCCTGGGAAGAGCAATGAGGAGGAGGTTGTGCTCCTGGAGGGCTGGGCCTCGACCAGGGAGGCCAGCAGCCAGCTCACCTCTAGGGGCCATTCCTTCCAGAGCACACCTACTGAGCACCCACTATGAGGACAAGGGGTGGGAGGTCTTGCCTTGGGGAGTAGGGGTGCCGCAGCCCCACAGGACCCCACATTTCAGCTCTGCTGAGATCCGTGTTAAGCCTTGCCTGGAGGTTAGGAGGCTCTGGCAGCCAGAGTGACGCTGGTCGCTGAGATGCCAGCAAGGTGTCTTCCTTGCCACTGGCCCCCAAACCTTGCCATGGGTGTTTCTGGGTAATGCCCCCCACGCTGGGCAGGAGGTCAGGACCCAGAGGCCCAGAGCAATCTATTCACTGAGGCAGGCAGGCAAGCAGGCAGATGTGCCCACAGGAAGCCAGGAGAAGCCCCGCCCACTGTAACCCACGTTTCCAGCCTTGCAGGGACGCTCAGTCCCCATGTTCAGTGGGTTGATTTTCCATAAATCCTGTTTGCCAGGCTGGGCGGTGACTCACGCCTGCAATCCAGCACTTCGGAGGTGGAGGCCAGAGGATTAGGGTTCAAGGCCAGCCTCAGCTAGAGCAGACCCTGTCTCACAGAAAGTCTACATGAATAAAGCAGGCCTGCTGGGTACAGCCTTCTGGACTGAGCGCTTTACTCCGCAGTCTGTCCTTGAGGATGTCTCAAGGTCATTGAATTATGCCGCAGGAGGTACTGGGAGTGTCTTCGGCAAGTGTGGGGATTCTGGTCACCCTGGTGAGGAGCTGAGGGTTCTTATTGTACCAGGAGCCAAGCTCGCCCACAGTCTCCCTCCAGTAGCAATTCCAAGGGTGCCATGGAGGAACAAATGAAGGACTTCACACGAGGCTCAGAGGGACAGTGTGACCACTGGATGGAGGGAAGCGTGGGTCACGCAGCCAAGTGTGGTGCACGCAGTACTGGGGAGGCTGAGGTAGGAGGATTGCTGTGAGTTCAAGGCCAGCCTGGGCTGGAGTGAGACCCTGCGTCAAAAAACAAAACAAAAGCCATGAAGCCTGACAGGAGTAGGCCTTGTCCTCTGGGATGGAGGGGACTGTCTGCCCAGCTCCTCACCCTTCCCGAGGGTGCCCAGGAGTCCCTGCTAGGCCTGGAGGGCAGGGAAGGTGGGGGAGCCTCATCTGTGAGCCTCAGAACCCTGGGCTTGTCTGAGGAGCCTGGGGCTACCGTTCATGTCATTGGCCTCCGACTCAGCCTTGTCTTACTGTGTGTGTTTTGTGCGTCCAAAGCTCCCCCTGGCTTTTCTTGGTTTTTGTTTGTTTGTTTGTTTTTTGTTTTTTTTGAGGGAGGGTCTCACTCTAGCCCAGGCTGACCTGGAATTCACTATGGAGTCTCAGGGTGGCCTTGATCCTCCTACCTCTGCCTCCCGAGTGCTGGGATTAAAGGCGTGAGCCACCATGCTCAGGCTCAAAATGAGTTTTTTAAACTGGGTGTGGCGCAGTACAACTGTAATCCCGGGACTGGGGAAGGCTGAGGCAGGAAGACTGCTTAAAGTTTGAAGCCAGCCTGGGATGCTTAGTAAAACCCTGTTTAAAAAAAGAAAGAGAGGGCTGGAGAGATGGCTCAGCGGTTAAGGCATTTGCCTCCAGTGCCTAAGGCCCTGGGTTCAATTCCCCAGGACCCACATAGGCCAGACCCACAACGTGGTGGCCCTGGTGTGCTCTCTCTCTCTCTCTCTCTCTCTCTCTCTCTCTCTCTCTCTCT
>PVHP010023282.1:0-27513 GCA_004024765.1 Zapus hudsonius
CTGGGATGAATCTCCAAACCAGGCACAATTTTGGGGAGGAAAGTATTTACTGAAGTAACAGACCCAGAGGAAGTTAAGGAAAAAAGGCTGGCCCCCTTTCACAGATCCTAGCAGAGACAGAGACAGCACCTCCAGAAGCAAGCAAGCACACTGTAACACTGTAACTCACAAAACAGCAGGACTGCCAGACTGGGGTTCCAGATTTTCTTTTGTATATCTATCCCTAGTATTTTGCATACAATTTGAAATATCTCAGGGCTAGACCCCAGGAGGCCAGGCCAAAGTGACACTTTCTCAAGCCAGAAGGCTGAAGACAATTCACAATTATAATAAATTCTATTTGGGGGACATTTACTCAAAACTACCACAGCATCTACTCTGTGCTTCATATTATTCTAGGGGCTGAGGATTGATAGCAGTGTATGATAACATTGATTTTTACAATACACAATAATACATAAGCATGCAGGTGGTCATTTTTGATGCTGACTGCCTGTGGTGATTAGAATGAAAAATGTTTCCCATAGACTTGTGTGTTTGTGATTAAGTCTCATACTTAATCTCCAGCCTGTGCTACTGTTTGGGAAGGTTGTGGAGCCTTTGGGAGGCTGGAGGAGGTGTGTCATTGGGGGCAGACCTTGGAGTATTATACCCAGCCCTGATAGCCCCAACAAGTGCATTCTTTCTGCTTCCTCCCTGATGATATAGAGATGTGGCACTTGGCTGTCTGTGCCTGTCATACTTTTCCCTCCATAATAAATCTTTCCCTCAAAACTATAACCTAAAAATAAACCTTTTCATTCCATAAACTGCTTCTTTCTGGTTGGGTAATTTGTCCCAGTGATGCAAGGTAACTACTACACTTCATAAAGCAAATAAACTAAAGGAATGTGGCCAAGAATGATCAGGTGATCAAAGGAAGATTTCTTAGAGAAGGATAATGGGAATTAAATCTGCAGGGATGGGTTACACCTATGAAGAATTGGGGGAAAAGCTTCCTGGAATGAAGAAAGGATGAAAGTCCCCTGTGGTGAAGAACTTGGTATTAGGAAATGTTGGAAGGAAGGCAAGTGTGGCCAGAGAACGGCGGGAAAGGAAGAAGACCTTGATGCACATGTAGGGAAGCAGGCAGGAACAGAGCTGGCCAGCCCTTGTTGACCATAGCAGAAGATCTGACTTTCTTCCTATGCTTTCTAGACAGGTATTGCTGAGTGCTACATAGGACTCTTTTTGCTGCAGGGGTTCCAGAGCACTGCCCTTTCTGAGAGTTGGTTCTGGGCATTGACTGGCAAGTGAGCCAAATCCCTTGCTGCTCAATATCTTCTCAGGTATTCACATTCAGGGAAAGTGTCAGCCAGATTCAGTTTCTGCAGGCACTGGTCTGCCTTTCAGCTAAAAACATCTGGTTCAGGGCATAAGGGTGTCTTTGATCAGGTCCCTATAAATTCCCGGAGCCGAGGATGGGAATTTTCATGCAAGTGATTTATCGAGGGAGTGCCCTCAGAAGAGACTTACAAGGAAACGAGGAAGGCAGGCTGGGAGAGGTGAAGAAGTAAAGACGAATTTCAGCTGCCAGTTGTCAGCTGGTTTGCATGATCCCACAGAGGTCTATTACGTGGAATCATGGGGAGGAGACTGCACCTGGTGCCAGTCAATGCTTGTAGGATCCTGCAATCCACAGGTGTGGGTGAGGCTAATGCTTGGGCTTTCCAGACAGGGCAATCCCCAATCAGTCAAAGACAGGCATCTAGAGAAGGGCACAGCAGCCCAAGCTTGCGATGGGCCCAGTGGAGGGGACTTAAGTGGGACACCACAGTTTCTTACATAGGGGACATGCTACATTGCTTTGGAGGGAAGCTTGGAGCTGGGGCAAAGCTAAGCAATGGAGAGTAGGTGGTCCAGATTGATGTCAGAGGCCAGTTAGTCTGGGCATGATGCGGGGATTTGTGGCCCAGTAAGGACATAGGGGAGAAAAGTGGAACACCTAAAGGTCACCACGGTGTACCTTGCCCTGTGCTGTGGGCTCTATAGGTGATGTCACCTTTGCTGCTGCTCAGCCAACTGTGACATGAGCACTGCTTGCTACATTTTACAGATGAGTAATGGAGGCTCTGCTAGGCTGTGTGGCTGGCCTAGAAGATGCATTTGGTTATTTGGTGGATGAACTGGAATTTGAATTTGACTGTCTCTGAACCTGGACCCTACAGTGTGCATAGGAATGGGCTGGGGAAGGCGAGAGGGCACAGCAGGCTTTGCAGTGGGGGTCTCCTAGGCTGTGTGGTGGGCCTCACCATTGCTCCTAGACACGATGCAAGCTTCAGTTTCTCACCTACCTGATCTTATTCCTCTGCATCTCAAGCTGAAGTACCAAATTATAATAGTCTTCCTTTCACATATGGCATTGCTCCCCTAGTCTCTTTGACCAATGGTCAAATTGCAACCTTAAAATAATAATTGGGGGCTGGGGAGATGGCTCAGTGGATAACCTGCAAGCATGGTGACCTGAGGTCAGTTCCTCGGCACCGGGTAGGTGTGATAGCTTGTCTATAACCCAAGTA
This sequence comes from Zapus hudsonius, assembly GCA_004024765.1. Taxonomy (NCBI): domain Eukaryota; kingdom Metazoa; phylum Chordata; class Mammalia; order Rodentia; family Dipodidae; genus Zapus; species Zapus hudsonius. The sequence continues at coordinate 2,559 of PVHP010023282.1, forward strand.
TTTGAGAGGCTGAGACAGAAATCCACAGGGCAAGCTGGCTAGCTAGACTAATTGATGTGCTCTGGGTTCAAGTGAGAGACCCTGCCTCAGGAAATAAGGTGGAAAACAATTAAGGAAGATACCCAATGTCAACCTCTGACCTTGACATGCATACATATATGTGCACCTGCACACATGTATGCCCATGCATATGTGAACACGTACACACACAAATTAAGTAGGAAATTTCAGAAAGAAACAGTTCATAAGTTTTATTTGTTTATATTTATTTATTTATTGTGTGTGTGTGTGTGCGTGCACGCGTATGCAGGTGTTCACATGTGTAAAAGTCAAGGACAACTTCAAGTGTTGGTTCTTGCCTTCTGTATTCTTCAAGGAAGTGTCTCTTTGTTGTTTACTGCTGTGAAAACACTAGGCTATGTGTCCCAAGAGCTTTCAGGATGCTCCAGTCTCTGCTTCCCATCTAGTCATAGGAGGGCTGGGATTATAGTTGCTTGCTTTATGGATGTCTGACTGGGTTCTGGGGGTCTGAATTCTGGATGTCAAGTTTTCATAACAAGAATTTTTACTCACTGAGCCATCTCTACAGTCCCAACTATTTTTTGGATTTTTTATTAACATATTTTAATTGGAACATGGTAATTATATTTATGGGATGTATGGTGGCATTTTGATACATGCATACAACAAACATATAATTATCAGATCAGGGAAATTGAAACTCAGATACATACCATAGCTTCTTTCCATCTTCCCTTCCTTCCTTTTTCCCTCCTTTCCTTCCTCCACCCTCACTCTCTACCTTCAGTACTGACCTTGAACTTACAACCCTCTTGCTCTCACTCCCAAATTTGGGGATTATCAACATGAACCACTATGCCCATGTCAGGGCTATACCATTTTTTCTGTGCTGGTCATACCCCTAAATCCTCTTTATTATTTATTTTGAAATATCCAGTTAATTATTGCCAATTGGCTATATCACCTTACCATGAGGCACAACACCAAACATTATACCTCCTGTCCTGATGCAACCTGTCCACACCACCACGTGGGCAGCCCAAATGGACCTTGCAGTGTTCTACTCTGTCCCTCATGGGATGAGAAACCTTCCTGTGTCTAATGTACCTATGTTATATATGTTGCTGCTTTTTACTCACTTCCTGGCTGCCTCAATTATCAGATGGACTGTCTTAATATTACAGAGCTTGTAGAGTTGGTCCTATGTGTAACCACAGGCATCCACTGAAGGTCTTGAAACAGACCCTCTGCAAAGTAGAGGGGCTTGACTCTACCATCCTTTCCAGCAGCTGAAGATGTAACTTTTCTCTCCCTAGCTCGTTGCTCATCTTCCCTTCTCACTTCATCCACAGAGCCAGGCAACAGGACATAGAGCACGATGGTGGACCCAGCAGATTCCGGCTCACCTCTCACCCGTTCTACTACAATGTCACACCCAGGGAAGGCGCAGTCTGGAGGATGGTGTGGGGCAGTTCAGAACTTTCTATTCATTCCCTTTTTTGCCATATGTATACAAAGCTTGGGATAACCTTCGCTTTAAAAAAAGCTAACTCATATTTAGAAACTCAAGGTATTTATTTTGAGAGGAAATTTCATGACCATTATTAAACACAAAATCACATTCACCGGTCATGACTACACAACTTTGAAAACATTCATAACAATGAAAATCAGTTTGTAGATCAACTGTGGTATGTGTTTTACTTTTTAGGAAACACTAGCCTAGTGGTGTGAGCACTGGATTTGATTTCAGGCTCTTATAGTCTGCTTCAAGACCTTCTTCTACCAACACAGCTATCAGTGTTCACCGATCATATATTATGAATCAAGCATGTGGTAACCATTCAGTTCCAGGACTCACTTAAGTCCATTATTCTGTCTTAGTTTAGACTCCTAAGAAGCAGACCCTGGGATAAGGCTTTGCATGTGAGTGGTTATTTTAAGAAACTTCTTTTGGGAGAGAGTGAGTGTCACACTCTTAGGTCTTAGGTGTTATTCAGTTTTAGGGAGTTAGTGGGAAAGGAATTATAGACTGGGAATACTATTTGTGCTCCTTGGGTGGAAGTGAAAAGGCCTTTTTATTAGTCAGGTATTGTCATGGTTTGATCCAGGTGTTCCCCACAAACAAATGAATGTGTTATGGGTAATTGATCCTCAGCTGATGGCAATTTGGATTTTACAACCTCAATGGAGCTGTGTTGTTGGGGGCGGGCTTATGGGCTTATAAACCAGCTCCCCCTTGCCAGTATTTAGCACACCTTCCTGCCTCTCCTGTGGCAGAGGTGATGTCCACCCCTCTGCTCATGCCATCGTTTTCCCTGCCAGGATGGAGTCTGCCCTCGAGTCCGTAAGCCAAATAAACCCTTTCCTCCACAAGCCACTTTTGCTTGAGTTCTTTCTGCGCAGCAACTAGAAAGCTGACCGCAACAGGTATCTTTTGATTGAGACAGAGACCCAAGTCTATATATCTGGCTCTTAATGAACCTATTACCTCAGTCTAAGAAATTTAAAAGTGGCTTCAGGCATGGCTGCATGGAGTTGTCAGTGTCTTCACAGTTCTGTGTTTGGTCCTCATCTCTGTTGTTGTATGCTGCATTCTCCACCAATTCGAGCTCTTCCCACATGGTGGCCCCAGGCTCACATCATGCTGGACTATCCTTAGTAAAAAGCAAGACCCTTTTTCCCACAGTTCTTGCAAAATCCTCAGGTAAGGTGTTCATTGGCACCTTTAAAGTCACATGCCTATCTCCAATGCTGTCACTGTGGGCAGGGAATGGGATGTGATTGGCTAGACTCGATCCACATAGGCATATTCCCAGGTGCTGATGAGTGAAGAGAAACCAGCTTCACCTGAGCCTGTGTTCTGGAGGATGAAGGGACACCTAACAGAGAAGCCAACCAGCAGAAAGGAAATGTCCAGGCCACCTGTGAGCATGGTAGATTTGCTCTGCAGGTTACGGGAGAAATGCCGAGGACAGCAATGTGTGGAACATGGTCAAATGTGCTGACAATGTTCGGGGAAGAGTTCCCACTGGCAGCTCAGAATGCAATCAACTGGCTGTGTTTGCCAACTCCAGCACCTGTCATATTTCATCTTCTTTAAAATAACTTTGGGGATATGAAAGTCATAAAAGCAAACTCAGATGGGTCAGAAGTCCTCAGCTTTTGTGTGTGGAGGGCTGTCACTTTTTGGCTTTTTACCCTGCCTTGAATTTGCATGGGCTCAGTGGGGCTGAGCAGAACCCCAGAAAATATCATTCAAATGTGGACCATGGGTCCAAATGGCAATAAATCATAACCATTTTCCTACCATGAGGATGCACACAAAATACAAAAAAGTGCAGTGAAATTACCTTCTCTGTAATTATTATGTATTTCTTTGACCTCGCAGCAGCTAAAGTTGGCTTTCAAAGAAAAAAAATGCAGCGCTGTAGAGAAACACTTTAATGAACACCACAGGGCTTACTGATCACTGCTAATGAGTGAGGAACCAGCATCCTGCAGGAAGCTTCTGTCTAGCTTTAAAAAGTAGCCTTGGATGATTGAGGGACAAAGGGTGATAGAGCTGTACCAGGTCTCCAATCTGGCAAACCACTGACATCCTCAATGTCATCTGTAATTGACACTTCAGGAGCCGGCCCAAACTCACTGCACCTTTGTGTGTGCCCTTCCCAGTCAGCACCAACAGTTACAATGAGATACACTGACATCTATAAAGAGACGTGAAATTCAGTAGAAACATTTCAATCTCTGGGGCTCTTCACCTATGTTTGTGGTTTGGAATACTCTTGGTGAGTAATGTCTGTTCATGCCAGTAGATGTTCTATGTTGTGTTTGTGTGTTTGTGCGGTGCATACCAGTATCTGGGGGTACACAGACGTGAACAGGATCACAGCCTTAGGACTGAAGAACAATATTTTCCATCAAAGGGGAAGTAGGGCATGGAGGAGAGGAAGTTTAGGGAGAGGAAGAGTGGTGAAAATCAACTAAAACAAATAAGGTTTGAAAATGCCAGCATGAACGATAACTAAATATCTAAAAGCCAACCAAAATTAAACATATATGTTTATTTATTTGCAAGGAAAGAGAGAGAGAGAGAGAGAGAGAGAGAGAGAGAGAGAGAGAGAGAGAGAGAGAGAGAGAGAGAGAGAGAATGGGCGCACCAGGCCCTCTAGCCATTGCAAACGATCTCCAGATGCATGCACCACTTTGTGCATCTGGTTTTATGTGGGTGCTGGGGAAGTGAACCCAGGTCATTAGGCTTTACAGGCAAATGCCTCAACTGCTGAGCCATCACTTCAGCCCTGAAACATAGTTTTTAAAGAGCAAGACAATTAGAAGAAAAATATTAAGTAAACAATCACACAGGAGGGACTAGAAAATGAAGAAGAATGAAATCAGAGACCGTGGCTACAGGCTGAAAGGCTCTGCCTTTTGCTACAGAGCCTGGTCCAGGGCCCCTGTGGAGAACCTTCCTGCAGCACCAGCCACCCTCCTGCACCAGAAGAGCATGGAGCTCACAAAGTGAGCATTGGCACTGACTCTGTCCTGAAGCTGCCTCGGATTTCTCCTCCCTTTCAGGAGAACTCACTGTTTGTTCAGTCACTCAGTCATCCTCTTCCAAATGGAGATCATCAATTCAGTGTTCTGAAGTGTGGTACTTCAGGTGGTAACTGTTCAGTGGTGCACTACCTCTGTGGCAATAACCTTTGTGCACTCACATCCATAGGAGGGGACAGAGACAGTCTCAAGAACAGACATACACACAGAGACAGAGAGGCACCAACCAAGAGAGACCCACCGATGGAGAGATACATAGAGACGGAGATAGAGTCAATGACTTAAAGTGACAGTGTCTTTATTTCCCTCAATAAAAATGGGCTTATACTAATTCGCAACTTTTTTTCCCACTTAATTGTACCCAGCATGCATATCTTCAATGCAATTAAGAATGCAGCTGCTATCTCTCTGTACACACCAATGCATAGATGTCCATGGTTCACTTCAATAGCCCTTTCAATTTCCCTAACTACTGATCTTTCTACAGTGAGCTCTAGTATCAGTCTCTTCAGGGAGACCCCTGGGTTCCCTCCTGGTCATTCACTTTGGAAACAGTTACTGGTTGCTTCCCCTTTGGGCAGGCTCTCCTGGGATAGATACTTAAAGGGGCTCTTGGGCAGTAACAGTGTGGGTGCTGGAGGGTATTCTCTGAGCAATGTGTGGGATGTCCTGGGAACAGGGAAGACACACGATGGCTACTTCTGTATTGGCAAGGTTGAGGATGACCTCAATAATTGCGACTACTTAATTCAGGCTTTGAAAAATCATCGGAAACACTTTCCAAAGGCTGAGGTGATGTGTGCTTTGCTTCCGATCACAGCTAGGCTAGTGGTAAAGTCACCCTGGACATCCTAAGGGACCCACACCAATCTCCTAACGCTCCAGCCTCCTGGAATAGCTCAAAACCTTGGGCCATGACTTCCAATTTAAAATACCACCTTGACAGCTCCCTGGATCTGTTATTCTAACCTTCCAGTACTTAGGGGTCTCAGGGGCCAATGAGAGTGTGGGCAGTCCAGTACTGAGTCCTCCTCCCCCCCCCAGCCACAGCATATGGAACCAGCTTTTATTACCCACTCACAGCCTGCTAGTAGTAGGCAGTCTCCTCTCTCCCCCCACCCCCAGGTCCAGCCGCTTGGTTCGGCTGGTTAGGATGACTGACAGACCACTTATTAGTCCTGTCTGCCCCTGCCTGGCCCCTCCAGAGGCTTTTATTAGCCCTTACCTGGGCGAGTTAGGACCGGCAAACACACTCTCCTTGAGGCAGCCTCAAGATTATGTTTTCTTACCTGAAATAACTGGCACATTTATTGTTTTTGAAAGAAAGAAAAATCTCATGATTGCAGTGAAAGAGGAATATGCTTCTGTTTTTTCAGGAGCATGTCTTCGAGGGAGGGGGACGTCTCCACCACCTTACGGACTGCATTTCTGAATGAGAGTCTAGTCCTGTGGCTATACCGCACTCTTGGGGAGCTCTTCCTCCACAGTCCCCATTTGTTAAAATGCCTACCTAATGGCTATGGAAAATGTACTTGCAAATTGACACCTCATTGGGCTGAAAAAGCTCTTAAAATTCTGGAACATCATCACAGGCTTCTCTTAATGCAATAATGCTTCCTCAGGAAAAAAAATGATAAGCCACCCTGCACGTGCCCCCATCACCACCAAGGAGAGAATCGTGTGGAGAGACTTTCAGCAAATTGACAAACAGAGCTAAACTTTATTTAATTTAATTTCCAAGAGGATGGATCTGAAAATAACATTGCTGGTTTCACATACTGGAAAAATCGATGTTATGATTTTTTATCTTCTTCCTTTCTATCCTTGTCAGTGGCTGGGGTAATAAGTCATTTGGACTGGCCAAACAAACAACCAGCCTCTGCCCTTCTGGGCTATTGTGGCCAGTCTGGGAACCAGTGTACATGCGTGTGTGTGGGAGCGGGGCAGCCTAAAGCCGATAGCCCCCATGCCCAGTTAGGTTCTTCTCTAAGAGGAAGATCACAAGTTTAAGACCTGCCTAGGCTACAGAGTGAGTTCAAGGCTAGACTGGGCAACTTAGTGAGACCCAGTCTCAAAATAAAAAGTGAAATGAAGGTTGATGATATAACTCAGTAGTGAGAGCTTGCCTGGCATGCTTGAGGGCCTGCGTATAATCCCCAGTACCACATAATTAAAAAAATAATAAAATAAAATAAATTTGTCTGGTGCAGCTGTTCTTTGTACAATGGATAAATACTCTTGTTTGGGCAAAATGACCTGTCATTTAAGGAAATCTGCCTTCATCCCCAGGGAAGTGCAGGGAGGTTGCAAACATCCTCAGCTTTCTCTGAGACTCCTGGTCTCCAAGACAACCACCAGAGAAGAGGAATTGAGCCTCTGCTGGCTGCAGAAGGTCACGTCTAGGTACAGGTTACCAGTGAAACCTAGACAGCTCACTGGGCCAGCTGTGTTGTGTGCCTGCTTCAGCTCACCACAGAGAAGCCCTAAATGGTTGGAGCCCAAATGCCAGCCTTAGGTGTGAGTGCTTGGGAGCCGGCAGCTGTCAATCATGGAGAATTGCATTGTTAAACACCACAGTGATGCCTCAGCTGCCCAATGTCAAGGGTAGTCATAGTGGGTTCCCTCAGCTGCTTCCTCACCCACATCCCATGCCACGCACACACTTGCAGTCGTAGAAGACACAGGCTGTGTGACTTTTAGAAGTCACAGCAGCATTGGGGAAAACATCCTATTTTCTCCTAAAGGGACCCCAGTGAATTGATGAGTTGAGGCAGAACTGTCCTACTTGCAGTTGGAGGTGGGGGAGTGAGGCTCGCCTGTGTGACCTCCTCTGAACCCCATGCTGGGAGGAATTTGAACACACTGCCTGACCACCAAGACAATGACCTTCGCAAAATGTGGTGAAGGGGACTTTCTCTGCTCTTCAGTTTTCTTTTGTGTAAAATAAGGCATCTATAAATGAGAGCATTTCTGCACTCTGTGAGTGTAAATGTAATTTTCCTTTTTAAATGTTATTTTTTAAATTTTAGATGGACATACAATTGTGCATATTAATTGGTACAATGCCACATTTTGATATATGTCTATATTGTGTCATGATCAAATCAGGGAAGTTAGGCTTCATATCCATCACTTTAAACATCATTTCTTTGTGCTGAGGACATTCAAGATCTGATTATTTTGAAATATGCAATAAAGAGGCTGGACAGATAGTTATCAGTTAATGGTGCTTGCTTGAAAAGCCTGATGGCTCAGGTTTGATTCCCCAGTACATGTGTAAATGAAGCCAGATGCACAAAGTGGCACATGCATCTGAAGTTGGTTTGCAGTGGCTGGAGGCCCTGGCATGCCCATCCTCTCTCTTTCTCTACCTGCCTCTTTTTCTCTGTCTCTCTCTTAAATAAATAAATAAATTTTTAAAAAGGGATAAAATAAATATTGCTAACTGTTATCATATACTCTACAGTAGAGCACTGAAAGTTATTGCACTTACCTGGCCATAACCTCTAGCCCGCTTACCTGCTCTTCTCTCTCTTCAGCCACCATTTTACTCAACATTTATGACATCAACTTTTTAAATGGCGCAAATGGATGAGTTGTTTTTCTGTGCCTTGCCTGTTTCACATACTATGACATCCTCTGGTTTCATTCACGTTTTTGTAATTGTCAGACATTTCTGATAGTTGAATAGTATTCCTCGTGTGTGTGTGTGTGTGTGTGTGTGTGTGTGTGTGTGTGTGTGTGTGTGTGTGTGTATCACATTTTCCTTACCTGTTCATCAGTTGGCAGACATTTAGGGTGGTTCTCTTACCTGGCTCTCTTAGTGCTGGGATAACTATGGGAGTGCAGTTAACTCTTTAACATACTGATTTTTTTTATTCCTCTGGATATACCTGGAAGTGGGATTGTTAGATCATGAGGTAGCTTTATTTTTAAGTTTTTGAGAAATCTACGTTTTGTTTTCTACAATGGCATAACTAATTTACATTCCCAGCAATAGAGTACAACATCCTCATTAACACTTTTTTTGTTGTTGTTGAGGGTCTCTCTTGGTTGCCCAGACTGGCTTCAAACTTATGATTCTTCTACCTCTGTCTCCCAGGATGACAGGCATGTGCCACCATGTCCAGCTTTTTGCTGTTTGATAGTGGCCATTGTAACTGGAGTAAGATTGAATCTCACTCTGGTTTTGATTCGCCTTTCTCTGACAACCAGTGATGCTGAACATGTTGTTTCATTCAGATATCACCTTTTGAAGGCCAGAGATTTGTCTGTTCAGCTCTTTTGCCCATTTTTTAGAAACCTTTCATTTTTGACTGACACCTAATATTTGTACATATTTATGAGGTATAATGTCATATACCTTGGAGAGTGATGAAGTGATGGCAATTACATGTCCATTACTTTAAACTTCTATCATCTCTTTAGGTTGAAATTCTCTATGTTAAATGTGTCATTTGACACATTTTAGTTATTGACATATAAATTCTTTAATTTGAATTCTATGATTACAAATCCATTATATAGTATAATAAGTAAGGAAACAATGATAAAGTGAGACAATACCTTAGAAGTAAAAAAAAACTAAAATAAATTCATGCTATATTATATTAGCCACAGTGTAGAATAGGGTTTTGCTAAATTTTTCTTTTTATTCTTTTTCAAATAGTTTTATTTATTTATTTGAGATAGAGAGGAGGAAGAAAGAAAGAAAGGAGAGAAAAGAGAGAGGGAGAGAGAGAAAGAGAGAGAGGAGAGAGAAAGAGAGAGAGGAGAGAGAAAGAATGGGCACACCAGGATCTCCTGCCACTGCAAGTGAATCTCAGGCGCATGCACCACTGTGTGTATCTGGAATCAGAAATGGCTGCCCCAGGGCATGGGACATCCATGCTGAGGTGATTCCCAGGGAATGTTTTCTTTCCCAGGTTCAACACTGGCTGCTCTCCTTCAACTTCAATATCAAAGGTTTCCTTTGAGCTTTCTTTCAGTTCTAATCTCATTTTCATCTTTAGGGAATACTTTTTCATTGGATTTTTTTGGCCTTTTGTTTCTGGACCAGAGATATTAAAAAAAAATCAAACAAACAAAAGCTCCCTTAGTACAGGTGTGTCAGAAAGACCTGACCAATACACACTCCATGTAGATTAGGGCTGCTCTCACCTTTGGTCAAAGAAACTTCCTTTTGCATCTGGTGGTAGATATTGGAGAGACTCTCATTAAAGTGCTGAGAACAAGTGACTGTTAAGTGCTCAGTGCTAACTGAGACATCTCTATCTTGCCCTCTGTGGTAGTTTTGAGTAAATGTCCCCCAATAGAATTTATTATAATTGTGTTTATTAAATTGTTAACTGTCTCCAGGCTTCTGGCTGGAGGAAGTGTCACTTTGGCCTGGCCTCCTAGGCACTGGCCCTTTCTAAATTGGATGCAAAATACTAGGGATAGATAAGCAAAAGAAAAGCCTGAACAGTTCTGCATTTTTGTGAATTATAGTGTGACAGTGTGCTTGCTTGCTTGAGGTGCTGGTGGTGGGTTTTCGCTCTCTTTGCTTGCTTCTGTAAAAGGGAGCCGGCCTTTTTCCTTAAGTTCCCCTGGGCCTGTTCAATAAATACTTTCCTCCCCCAAAATTGTGCCTGGTTTGGAGATTCATCCCAGCAGCGTGTATATGACTACGACATCCTCCAAGGCTCAGAGAACACTGTGGAAGAGGAGATGAAAAGAATGGAAGAGCCAGAAGTTAGGGAGGACTTTAGGACTATCCTGAGGACATGAAGTGACCATTGTATTTAAGACCTCATAGCAGCTGTCATTACCTCCATGAGACATGCATACTATTGAGTCCATCAACACTTCAACATGGATGATGGAGGAGGGAAAAAATAAACAAAAGGATGTCAAATGGAAGAGACTAGTTGGAAAGAAGAAGAGGATCAATGGAAGAGGCAGTGGAAGACAAAAGATGGCAATGGAAAGGGATTCTGATGAACTTATGTTCACGTATGAAAACTGTCAATTTTTAAAAAATAATGAAATCACCTAAGTCCCTACAAAACAAGCAGCAAGCCAAGCAAACACAAAGCAGGTGCCTTGTGCTAGGGAGATAGCTCAACAGTTAAAAGCCCTTGCTTGCAAAGCCTAACAGCTTGGATTCAATTCTCCAGGACCCACACAAACCAGATGCACAAAGTGATACATGCATCTGGAGTTCATTTGCAGTGGCAGGAAGACCTGGGGTACCCATTCTCATTCTCTCTCTCTTACCCCCCTCTCTCCTAACAAATAATAAACAAAATATATATACAACTGATCAGGGATGGGGATGGGGGGAATTGGGGAAGTCGGGATAACAACGCATGGTTTGCCCACTAAATAATGTAACTCATTATGGACAATAAATATTAAAAAAAAGCAGGTGCTTCAGACCAAAGGGTGTACCACCCTAGAATGTGTGACAGAGGCAGAACAGAGACCCATCACATTCATGGTAATCTGGAAAAACCCATCTCCTTCTCTTGGACTCAGTGCCTAATTGACAGTAGCCTAGACGTTAGAGGCATTTGATGTTTAAAGTTACTTCCTTAAACCAGCTGATACCCGTCTTCCTGGAGTTTAAGTATACCACTTGAAGTTTACCTTGAGGGGGCATGGAACTTTTTATATGAGAAAAGTCACTAAGGGTCCAATATGAAACAGCATGAAAATAATTAATTTTCATCCAAGTAATATGTACATGTGGCTTACAATAACAGAGCCGTCATCTGAGCTGGTCAGGAAAAACAATCATGCCATCTCCTCCTTCCTTTCTTCTGGTCCTCAGAGGCAGCCACTTTTATTTAGCGTAACTTCTAATTGGAATATATCCTACAGATAGGAAAGTGCACATGTTCTATGTTTGATGATGGTTAGGAAGTGTAACCAGCATCCAGACTAAGAAAAGGAACATCCCTAGCATCCTGGAAGTCACCACCCACCCCCTCAAAGTTAGAAAACACTTTGGACATTACTACTGTGGCTAACAAGTGACCCTTCAGTGATCTGTCTTCAGGTACTCTGGTGGTTGTTTTCATATGTCCAAGTAATATGATTACACAGTTGCTCTGTGGTGGATCAATTCAAGACACTCGTGGTTTTTGTTTGTTTTGCTTTCTTCCTTGACAGATTTAGATTTATCTGCTTTATAGTATCTAGCCCCCCTCATCCCCCACTTTCCAACTGCTCTTTTCCAAATATGACCAAATCATTATTTTCCATTCCAATGCTCACTGGTTATGTGAATTCAACTATATTCTAAAATTGCCATGTCTTCTTTTATTCAAGATAGACTTTATTGTGCTTTTTTTTGCCTTTATTCCCTCCAAATCCTTTCTACCCTTTGTGAAGTTGGATAACATATGTATTTTGTTCTATTAACTGTTATGATTTACAATGATTATCAACTTGAAAGGACCAGAAATCACCTGTGAGGAATTATGTAGATAGGTTAGACTGTGCATGTCCATGAGGGGTTATGTGGATTAGGTTAATTCATTAAGTTGGGAAGACCTACCTTAACTGTGGGCATCACCAAATTGTAACGGGGTGATCCGGGGGTCAGATTTTAGATTAACGCCCAACAAAAATTCCAATGCACCTCAAAGCTTAAAGAGTATTCGAGTTCTTGTCTACAAAGTTAAAGAATTAAAATCATAGACAACAAGATAGTAAGGTATAGTGGGAGACTTTATTATTTAAGGGAACATGGGGAGTTACAGAGTTCTCTAGCCACAAGTGTAGGGAAAACACATGGAGAGTTTAACAGAGCTCATGTTGTTCAGCTAAATAAGCAGAAAGGGAAAAGATCATGAGAGGAAAAGATTCAGGTGGAAGAGAAATCCAGCCCCTCACCACAGGCTGTGGTGGGGGCTGGGGTGACCTTACCGGTGCTGGAGAGTCAGAGGTCTTTCTGCTAGCCTGCCATGTGGGGAAGCGAGAGTGCTTTCTTCTAGGGAAGTTAATTTAAGTTTTCCCAGGTGAGTCAGAGAGACAGTTCATACCTGACCAATCAGTTTTAGCTCCTAGGTTGCAGCTCTAACTAGACAAGTCCCACTCAAGGGAGGGGTTGTCTCTGCAGACGCCTGACCCGTCACAATATTACAGGCTGAAGTCTTGGACTATATAAAAAGCAGAGGGCTGGACTGGCCGTAGTATTCATCAATGTCTTCCCTGTTGATGTGATGATATGAGTCACATTCCTGCTCTTTCTATGCTTTCCCTACCATGATGGACTTCCCCTCAAAACTGTAAGCTGAAAATATACTCTTTCCTTCCTTAAGCTGCTTCTGCTTGGGTACGTTGATGCATCAATAAGAAAATAACTGATTAAATACCCATAGTCAAACCTTTAAAGGTTGACCTAAAATGTAAAACTAAACATATAGGGTGGAGGTAATTTTTAAAATTTATTTATTATTTTATGTGTGTATGCATATGCATATGATGATGGTTATCACTGCCCGTGGCTCATGGGAGCAGTGATCATACAGATACACACACACAGCTTGTGGGTTGGTGAAGGTGTGCTGTTTATTGCGGGGAACGAGGCAGTATATATAGAGCTTCCTGGTCAATCAGGGAGCTAATGGTAAGAACCTGTGGTCATGATGTGCAAATAGTCTAATCAGGACTCCCTCCTGAAACTCATTAAGCCAAGCCCCTCTTGGCAGACTGTCAGGTGCCATCCAAGACTAAGCCAGGGTGTGCCTCCAAAGGCCCCCAAAGGCTTTCGCCCCTGACAGATGGTGATGGTGGTGGTGGTGGTGGTGGTGGTGGTGTGTGTATGTGTATGTGTGTGTGCGTGTGTGTGGATTTGCATGTTCCACAATATGCATGTGGAGGATTGAGGACAAGCTTGGGGTATTTGTTCTCTCCTTCCACCTTATTTTTTTTTAAAGTTTTTTAAAAAATATTTTATTTATTCATTTTCAAGCCGAGAGAGAGAGAGAGAGAGAGAGAGAGAGAGAGAGAGAGAGAGAGAGAGAGAGAGAGAGAGCGCACCAGGGCCACCACCTTGTGGGTCTGGCTTATGTAGGACATGGGGAATTGAACCTAGGGCCTTAGGCACTGGAGGTAAGTGCCTTAACCGCTAAGCCATCTCTCCAGCCCTCCTTCCACCTTATTTTTAAGGCACTTTCTTTCATTGTTTTGCCACTGCATGAGTCAGTCCAGTCTGTAAACTTCTGTATTTTCTTGGCTCTGCCTCCCATTGTTGTAGGGATGGTGGGATCACAGACATGTGCTCCAGTTTGGATACAACTTTATATGGTTAGGGGGAAAATTGAACTTGGGCCAGCAGACTTTCAAGAAAGCACCTTTAACCACTGAGCCATCTCCCCAGACCCTGGAGATATATTTTATAATATGGTTCATGGCAAAACTAAGCAGCAACCTAGGATGGAAGATTGTCCTCCTCAGGTTCAATGTCATGACCCTTGTACCATGCCAAGAAGAATATTCTTAAGAATCTTTAGTAACATTTTACACATTGTGGTTTAAATCTGAGTCCCCCCACCTCCTTATGTATTGAATGCTGGTGGCATTTTGGAAGGCTGTGGAATCTTTAGGAGGCAAGTCCTGGGTGGCAGAAGTAAGTCACTGAGGATGGAACTCGGAGCCCCCACCACCCATTCCTACCACCATACTTTCTAAGCCATAATGAGCTGACATCTGAAACTGTGAACCAAAGCAAACCTTTCCTAAGGAAGCTTAAGATGGTCACAGCAACACAAAACAGCTAATGCAATCTTGTTCATCTAGTTCAATGTGAACAGAAGAAAGTGCATATCAGGATCAAGCATGTGTACATTGGATGGGAAGTAGCATTTATGCTCTGATGTCATTAGAACTAGCCCTGTTCCTTGTATCCATTTCTACTCAGAGTCCCCAAAGCTTGGTCTTTCCCTCTGAGAGTCCCCCCTCCACACCCCACCAAGGCCTGTTTTTTTTTTCCTCTCAGAGATCCCTGAAGTCTGGTGTCCAATTGAGGAGCAGTCTGTCCTTTTATGATGGCTTGAGATTTTGTGAGGGTGATGTCAAGAAGTCTATGTGTTCTTGAATTCAGGTTGTCATAAAATCAGTAGCTAATTGATTTATGTGAGCACTCAGTTTTAGGAGAAGGGTGGCTCTGAGTGAAAAATACAATATGAGAAGGGGCTTAATTTCTTTGGATTACCCTTTACCAGGTAGCATGTAATTGCATTAGTAATCGGAGTCCTTCGAGCAGAATCTCAAACAAAGGATTAGGGGGAAGGAAGACAGAAGACTGCTGACTTCACAATAACTCACCGTCTTCCTAATGTGATTATATAAATAAATTCAAGCAATATTTTTTCAAGACGCTGGAGCCTGATCATAAAGGCGTGAGGGGGCCCAGGGCCTCTGCATGGCCCCTGGTTGGCGGGCAGTAACGGATTGCTGCAGTAGTGAAGGGCAGTCCCCAGGTGGTGAAATATCCAATATCTCTGAATTATCTGTCAGCACTCAGAAATTATCGAAGCCAGGCTGGCTTCTCCAGTGGAGAGCAGGAACATGTTGGCTTCATTTGGGTAAACAATGGGGTTAAAATGGAAACGCCCCTGCTGTGACCTCTCACCAACCCATTTGGGTCAGTCAGCTAGCTGTGGACAATGGGAGCCTCGCTGGGCTGCTGAGGACACTGCTACCTTCTTGACCCTTACATCAGGCATCCAGAGCTGAATTTCAGGTTTGCATCTTGCCACCAGCAGGGGGTTAGCTAATCCTCCGGTTCTGTTCTTGTCTACACTGACAAAGGAGCCAGGCACACTCCTCCCCCTCTCAGTCCAGTCTGGGTGACACATCAGAAAGCAGTGACATGCTGTCCACATTGTTTGCCCAGAGCCTTTGAATCTCTGTTTTCACTTAAGCCAAAGCCCTGCCTTTGAGGCCTTAGTTATTTCATTTCCATTTTGCCACAGCTGGGCAAGAAGCCAGAGAGATGGAAAAATGCCTTTCCCTTCTCATCCCTCGGAATCCTCTGTCCAGATTGAGAGGAACAAAACCCCAAATGCTGCAGAATTACTCTCAAAAGAGTCTCAGGAGGGGCTAGGGAGATGCTTCAGTAGGTAAGGGTAAGGGTAAGGGTGCTTGTCAGGCCAGCATGAGGCCTGAGAGGTCCTGAGTTTGATCCCCAGCACTCACATTTTTTAAAAAAAAGCTGAGCAGAACCCTTCGTACCTACAACTCCAGTCCCATAGGAGAAGGAGACAAGAGAATCATTGGGGCTTGATGGTCATCCAGTCTGACCAGAACCAGCAGCTCCAGGTTCAGTGGGAACTCAGTCTCCAGGAAACAATGTGGGGGAGTGACAGAGGAGGACCCCTGGATTGCTCTTCTGGCCTCTCCATGTGTGTACACTTTATGTGTCCATCTGTGCACACACACACGTACACACACACGTACACACACACATGCGCCCATTACATACACACCACACATAACATACACAGAGTCTCATAAAGCCAGGTTCCAGGAAACTGTTGTGCAGTATGACTAATAAACCTCAAAGGCCACTCCCAGGGGCACACCTTCTTCCAGCAGGGCTCCACCTCCCAAATGCTCCACCAACTAGGGATTGAGTATGAGGGTTAATCATAGGTACATGAGGCTATGGTGGACATTTCACATTCAAACTACCACAGTCATCCAGTAGTTTAAGTCAGATATTATAAACTGAGGACCTTCTGTGCCTAGCCTGCTATTGCATGAAATTAAGAGTTGGTGTCTCCTTACATTTTACACCCACGTACTTCACTTACCTCACCCAAGTCCCAGTTCTACTTAGATGGTGCCAGGTATGATGAGAAACTGAGGCTGATCCCTGAAAGAAACATGGTGTCTTTTATGAGGGACTTAGCGACAATATCATAAAGCAGTTTTCATTTAGTTGTTTTTGCAGCAAACACATACTTATCCTTATTCCATGCAGTGTGCTAGAGATTGTGGCTATAGGGTGAGACAGGTACCCAGACATTGCCTTTGTGAAGCCCAGCCTGGTGGAGGAGGTGGGGCTTCTATGGACACAGCTCCAGTTACAGCCTGATGTGATGAGGACCATGATGGAAGAAAAAACTGAAGCAACAGACAGTGCAGAACAGGCTAGTTAGGAAGGTTTCTCAGAGGAGGCAGAATCTGACTGAGATCCGACAGGTGAGAAGAGCTGCCTAGATTAAAAGGGGGCTGTGGGGAACACAGAAGCCATGAAAATGACTCAGCAGCAGCAGAGCTCAGGAAAGGATGGGCTGCCGGTGGATCACGTAGGTGAAATCAAGGGCGTTAGGGGCATGGCTCCGTAGCAGAGCTGAGCCTAGCATCTACGAGACCCTGGGTTCCATCCCAAGCACTGCAAAACAAACAGCTTGGAATTGCTCTACAAGACAGGGAGTGTTGTCATCACATCAGCATTATAGATGAGAAAATGAGGATGAGAGAGGGTGAGTGGCTTGTCTAAACCTCAGAGCTAGTATTGAACTTCTGGTCTAGTTCAAAACTTCTTGTCCCTATGGGGTAGGGCACTGTGTTCAAGGTCATGGGCTGGACTATCTGTTTCTACCACCGATTAGCTGTGTGACATTGGGCTCTGTGCTCCAGGTTCCTCGGCCAAAAAAGTGACTTCTCCATGGGGTTGGGTCTTGTGAGGTTCAAATGAGCTAATGTATGCAATGTATTTTCCAGACAGGATAGTACATTATAAGGACCCAATAAACATTAGCTACACTGTTAGGCTGGGCTGGAAAGGAACTTTAAAAAAAATCATCTCTGGAATTCATTGCAAGATGGGGTCAAAGGGCAAAGATGGTGGTGGAGGTGAGAGAGAGGGAAACGAACATAGGCAATGCCATGTTCCCTTATGGGCTATCCATGTGGAGCCTGAGCCTTAGTTACTACCTGAGCATGGTCTCTGGGTCTCTTTAAGCTGGCCACAGATGGGAGGGGACTCATGCTGCCTGGAGAAAGGTTGGTTGCTCCTGAGAACAATATAGATTTCTTTTGCAAGCTTCAGGAAGCCACATCCCAGAGTCTGCAGTATTGACTCCACCTGCTGGGGCGTGTGGTTGCCAGGGGCAATGCAATCAACTCCTTGCTCTGTCCTTATCCTGTGGCTTCCAAGGACTCAGCTCACAACCAGACAGTTTAGGGCCCCCACACTTCCAAGGCTGCTTCCGTCCCTGGAGGTGGGGGATGAGGCCCATGTTAGTCCCTGGTGGGAGCTGTGGTGGCCCAAGGGGCTTTTGAACTGGGCCTCCAGGAGGCACACAGCAACAGTGTTCACGGGATTTGTGGAGCACAGTGAAGAAACATTTCACCAGTTTATCTGGTCCTGGGCAGGGAGCCCCTCACTTTGACCAAGTTGTTCCCCTTCAGTCTGTCTGTTCACATGCTGAAAGCTGTAGCAGAGGAATTCAGAGCAAACAAAAGAATTAGTGAGGTTGGGGGAATTTGTATGGAGAGGAGTGACTGGATGGGTGGAGAGGGGGGACAGGTGCCTATGAATCCACTTAACTTCATAAAAGAAGGTTGTTCCATGTACTGATGAAGTCCCCATCCAACTTTCTCACTGTACTCCCAGAAACTAGCCATGGCCATAGCAGGAATCACCTCAAGCAAGTCTGAGGTTTGCGTATTAGTTTAGGCTCTATCATTTCATGACCTTGAGAATTTAAATCTGCCCCTGGATCTAAGGATGTGGTTAATGCTACCCAAGCCTCAGGACCTGAGAGTGGGGGATGGAGGCAGATGCTTCAAAGGAAAATTGGGGTGCTATTACCAGAGACAGAGGAATGGATGATGTGAACAGTAGTGTTGTTGGAAGATGGAACCTGATGGAAAGCCTAATGGTCACTAGGAATGTGGGATCCAGGACTTCTCTCTCTCTCTCTCTCTCTCCCACACACACACACACACACACACACACACACACACACACACACACACACTAAAAGGAATATTTGTTAGGTGGCTCACTCTACAACTCTTCCCAAACCCTTCTTAAAAGCTAAGTTGCTCACAGGACCAGTCAAGGGTCAGTGCACTGGTACACTGCAGTCAGTCTGAGTAGAAACCAGGACTCACTCCCTACTTCTCAGGGCTGGGTCTTCTCATCACCCAAGGAGATAGTCTTAACATCTCTCACAAGCCTGGCATATCCTTCCTCACACCCACATATACTCTTTTAGAGGGTACAAAAAGGATTAATGACTGACTCATGTACTCATTCACTCTCAAGCCTTCCTTCATGATGTTGGGCTTCTTTGATTGGCTGTGTGTGCATGAGGCTGTGCTTGTGAATGAGTGAGTCAGGATAATCTCCATTATGCTGGTGTGACAAACGTCCTTCCCAGAGTTCTGGGACTTCAAACAAAGGTTGACTTCCTGTTTGTGCTATGGATCATCACTGGTTGCTTTGGGCTGATCGTTCATGTTTCCTATGAGATCACGTTCATGCAGCAGCTAGCTGCTCTCTAGAATAGTGCAGACCTTATGATAAGCACAAGAGAGCTGGTGTGGCACAGTGGGTTTTAGAGATAGACATGAGTGGAGTGGGGAGGGCTGTCTGGAAAGAATAGAAGGGGCTTGTTAACATTTGGAGGAGTATTCCCTAAAGGTCCATGTGTTAATAGAGATTTGGTTCAGAGTGGTGCTGTTGGAAGATAGTGGCCCCTTTGGGAGAGATGGCACCTAATGGAAATCCTAATGGTCACTAGGACTGTGAGATCCTGGACTTCTCTCTCTCTCTCTCTCTCTCTCTCTCTCTCTCTCTCTCTCTCTCTCCTGCTTCCTGGCTAATGATAATTTATTTTGCACATGCTCCAGTCAGGTATGCTGCCCTTGCTGAGGCCACCCTGGTGTCTAGAGAACCATGAATCAAAATAAACCTCTTTCTCTTTAAACTTAATTATATCAGGTTTTTCAGTGACGTGAAGGGGCTAACACAGGACTTGGCAGAGAGGGCTCTTAGATGCTATATGAAGTTCATGGTGGGCGTTTACACCTTGGAGACAGATCTCAGAACTGGCTTGGCGCTTTGCAGTTGAACTTGAACTTTCTTTTATGGCATACATCATCTTAACAGGCATTTTCCCAGTAAAGGGCCCATGATCCTAAGGACCAGTGGTTGACCATTGTTCACACCATCAGCTCTTGCCTTCATTTCATCTGACTTGGAAAATGAACATTACCAAGAAGCTATTTAGAAGGGCTAACTGGATAGAGTGTTTGGTTTAGATTTAAGTGCTCACCACCTCAATATAATTAAGTGCCAAGTGGTTATTAAACAATACATTTATAGAATTCTGACAACTCTGTAAGAGCTGTTCCCCTCCTACAGTGAACATTCCCCAGTAAATACACTTGTAATACTCCACTGGCTTTTAATTAACCCAGCTCAGCTATAAACTCATTTATCTTTTAAAAAGAAGGTTGTTCCATGTGCAATACGTGTCAATAGATAATTAAAATGTTTCTCTTAGAGGATGAGCAGGAGAGGGGATCTATGCATTTCAGAACCTTATTACTAAAATGTTATTTATTGAGTCTTAACACTTGTTACTTGGTAACTGTATAGTGACCATCACTCTTTAACACCAAAATTAAGGAGCACTGTAGACAAAATGTGTAATGCTAGCACATCTCTTGGGTCAAAATTAAATAGTGTAAGTGACAAATGTTCAATTCTTATTTAGAAAACAAACATCACAACTGTGGCTTGACTGATAG
This sequence comes from Zapus hudsonius, assembly GCA_004024765.1. Lineage (NCBI taxonomy): Eukaryota > Metazoa > Chordata > Mammalia > Rodentia > Dipodidae > Zapus > Zapus hudsonius. Next base: position 22,905 of record PVHP010023282.1, read on the forward strand.
GGTGTATGATTGTTAGAGTAAAATTAGAATTAGAATAAAAACAAAAAAATCTCAAGGCAAGAGGGAGCTAATTATTAGTAAAAGGAAATATCTACCCCAGAATGGTATGTTGGTATGCGCCTCCCCCACCTCACCCTGCTCCTATAATCTTGCCTTTGTTTCCCTGTAATCTTGCATCTGTGGTTAAACACGGTAAATACTGAGAATGGCCTGGCCGATGGGTTCTACAGATTGGAAAGAATGTGCAGATGCTCTGGTTAATGGAAAAGCCTGTAAGGATTCCCCAAATTGTGATGTATGTTTGTTTTTTCTTTAAAGGATCTGCAGAACTTAGCTCGTGGCTCATTTGCCTCTGTCTGACTATGGATATGCACTGAGCCCTGGGCATGCCTGGTTATTTTTAATAAAACCCTTTGCGTGTTGCATAGGAGAATTGGTCAGAGTCTTCTTTTGAGTCGGGGGTCCGGGGTCCTAACATGATCAACACATGTGTATGGGCTGGGGTGATTCTCAGTGGTAGAGAAAGAAATAGAAAATCTGTTAGCCAGGAATGGTGGCACACACCTCTCATCTCCGAACTTGAGAGACTAAAGCAGGCAGGTTTTGCATTTGACGTTAGCTGACTGCATAGTAAGAACCTGTCTCCAACCAAAACAAAACAAAAAAAGAATGTCAGACCCTACAGTGAATATCAATAATCCCACTGAGGAGGGCTCTTGTTGGAATCAGGGTATGAAAGAAAGGATATAAGAGTATAACTTGATGGGAATATGACCAACATATGATATGTTCATACAGTAAAATTCATAATTAATTTTAAAAATGAGAAAATCAGATCAGAGACTACTATTCCAAGGGAGGGAAATCAGCACAAACAAGTCAAACATCAATCTTTTTGAGGACCATTTAAGGGAAGAAATGGGAGATGGAATTTTTAAAACTCAGATCAGATAAGAAATTTCAATATGTGAAGATTCAGCAAACAAAAGGTTCGAGACAAAAAGGCAGCTCTCCGTCTTGGCTGAGTAGAGCTCTTGACTGATTTATTATTTATGACATCATCACAAGTCTCACGATTTGTAATGCTCTGACTTCCTTCAGGAGAGGTCTCTTTGCCTGCCTTGAGGTCCTCTGTCCAGCATGCCTGTCTGTGGTAAGGTCACAGGAACTCGGCAAGAGTGTTTTACATACAGCAAAGTTGTAGGTGGCCTTGGCCCCAGGTCATTGCATTTCTCCTCAAGTATGGCTCCAGAGGAGGCAGAAAGGACAGAAAAGCAGGAGAGCAGGCCTGGAGAGAGGCAGATAAACAGACACATACAGAAGAATGGTGTTATAGAAAGGGATAATGAGAACCAGAAGGTTGGAGGCAGAAAGACATGGCAAAAAAAAAAAAAAATACAAACCCATAAATTCCACATCATTGCAGACTACACAATTGGTAATTTTGTCATACATTAGAGCTTCAGTGTATAGGGCTTTTTTTATATACCACTCCAACCTGTATATTGTTCACTCAGCTAAATACAATTTCTGTATCCTTTACAGTGGAGTCTTTGGGGAACTATAACATAGATCCTGGCAGGAGCTGGACCCTTCCACCTGGGCAAACATAGTTACAGTCCCTGTGGCTTTAAGTTGTGGAATGAGAAATTCTTGGTGTCAGCCACTAAACCACCCATGTGTTCTGGTCCCTTCCTCCTGGGAAGCTGAGAGGAAGGTCCCCACATCAACACATGTTTTTTTTTTTTTTTTTTTCTGCCCCGCAACTGCCTGACTCCAGGAGAGAAGAGGAAGAATGCAGGGAATAGCTCCAGATGCCTCCTTTTTTCTCCTCCCTGTGTTACCATAGTATCTTGTTTCCTTGGTTACCGATGGCCAAGGAAAGGACACTGGGCAAGTGCAGGATTTTGATGGAGCTCTCTACAGAGAGATGCCAGTGAGGACCTGGTCTCCTCTTAAAGAAGCCTTACTCTGAATGGTGGCTGAGGAGCGGGAGTCGGGAGGGAACAGGACGGTGCTCTGGGAAGTTCCAATTTAGAAATTTCATTTCAGCTGACAGAAATGAAACACTTCAAGATGACCCTGAGGAATCAAAGTCAGGAAGAGACCTTACCCAGCTCTGTACATGCTAGTGATCTGGAATGGGCAGGAAGGCTGTGATGCTAATAAGAAATGATTTCTGCAAATGCTCCCTTTACCTACTGGGACTAGCTCCATAGTTCTGAAGCCTATTTTTCTTCATAACTAAGCATCCTTGGGGAAGATGGGGCACATACATCTGGCATTACACTTGACCTTGGCCTGGAGGCCACACTAGACCTTTAAATTTTCTCTCAAAAGCTCTCGATTTGTTTGTTTTGTGAGAAAAGATTACTCTAAATAGTCCAGGCTGGCCTTGAACTCTCAATCCTCTTGCCTCATCCTCCTGGGTTCTGAAATGACAGGCATGCATCATTATGCCTGTTTTTTTTTTCTTTCTTTGTGTTTTTTGAGGTAAGGTCTCACTCTACCCCAGATTGGCCTGGAATTCACTATGTAGTCTCAGGGTGGCCTTGAATTCACAGTGATCCTTTTACATCTGCCTCCTGAGTACTGGGATTAAAAATGTGAGCCCTCACACCCAGTACTATGCCCGATTAAAAAATATTTTTACATCTAAATTTTTTAAAGGTTAATCAATATATTATATCCTTCAGAAAGAGTATCATATCTTGTCCATTCAAGTTTGGTGCTCTCCTCAGGAAATATTTTATCATTTACTATGTTGCTTACTAATTCTAGGAGAACCTATCTGTTGCTGTCAGCTTCCTAGTTGCTACGAAGAAAGAACCAAAACAAAAGCGGCTTATGGAGGAATGGGTTTATTAGGCTTACAGACTCGAGGGGAGACTCCATCCTGGCAGGGAAAACGATGGCATGAGCAGAGGGGTGGACATCACCTCCGCCACAGCACTGCAAACAGCAGCAGGAAGGTGTGCCAAACACTGGCAAGAGGAAGCTGGCTTATAACCCCCATAAGCCCACCCCCAACAACACAGCTCTAGCGAGATTGTAAAACCCAAACTGCCATCAGCTGAGGATTGATCATTGAGAACACATTCATTTGTTTGTGGGGGACACCTGGGTCAAACCATGACACCATCTATCTTTTCTACCTGACTTCCAGTTTTGTTTCATTTCTTTTTTTCTTAAAACATTTTATTTTTGGAGGAAGGAGTAGGTAACACATTAAGATGAATAAAAAGATAAATCGAGAATATGTGTGAAAACATCCACACTGTGAAGCCCTCATTCCCTTTACTCTCCCTCTCTCTCACTCAAGGGCAACTCTTTCGTCTTCTAGAGACGGGTATGAACATGAGCATGTATGTGTCTCCTGTTCTATCTTCCTCCTCCTTCTCTTTCTGTAACACAAAGGATGCAAAATGATCTGTCCCATTTTGCTCATTATTGTTAAAAAAATCAACAATATATTTTGTAGATTATGTATAGAACTGCCTCATTTTAAACAATAGTAGCAGAGTACTGCAGAGCATGGGTCCCTTGCCTGTTCTTACTGTATTTCTAAAGGCCTCCAGTACAGAGCCAGTACATAATAAAAGGTGTGATGGTTTGATCCAGGTGCCCCCCCCCCAAAAAAATGAATGTGTTCTAAATGCTTAGTCCCAAGATGATGGCATTTTTGGAATTGGAATCTTTTTAGAGGTGTGGGGTTGGGGCAGGCTTATGGGAGTTTGAGCTGGCTGTCCCTTGCCAGTTTTTTGGCACACCTTCCTGCCACTATTTGTAGTGCTGTGGTGGAGGTGATGTCCACCCTCTGTTCATGCCATCATTTTCCCTGCCATCATGGAGCTTCCCCTGAAGTCTGTAAGCCAAATAAACTCATTCCTCCAAAAGCTACCTGTTGGTTGTTTTTTTTTTTTTTTTTGTCACAGCAATGAGAAAGCTGACTACAACATAAGGTCAATGACAGTTTGTCATATACATGAATGAATGAAAATTCTTCTTGCCAAGAGATTTTATTTAGCGCATTCTGTTCACTCCTTTAAATAAAATCTAGGAATATCAAAATAAAATGGAGTATGCAAGTACCAACTGAATAAGAAGTATCTATCTCTCTCTGCAAAGTGACATATATGTATTTGGTCAAGGGTCATCTGTACTCAGTAGACTTGCATGAAGGGGGATAAAAGGCAAAAAGTATTACAATTGGCCAGGACATTAGAAGCAGCCTTGCTGGGCATTGTGGTTTCTTTTCTGTATTGATATATAGGTTCACCCAGCTGGTAGTCTGTGAGTAATGTCCATTCTTGAACCGGTAGTTTTGAGTATGAGTGTCAGGGGCAAAAGCTTTTGGGGTCCTTTTGAGGCACACCCTGGCTTAGTCTTGGACGGCACCTGACAGCCTGCCAAGAGGGGCTTGGCTTAATGAGTTTCAGGAGGTAGTCCTGACTGGCTATTTGCACATCATGCTCACAGGTTCTTATCATAGACCAATAAATAGCTCCCTGATTGGCAAGGAGCACTATCTATCTATCTATCTATCTATCTATCTATCTATCTATCTATCTATCTATCTATCTATCTATCTATCTATCTATCTATCTAT
>PVHP010023283.1:0-27526 GCA_004024765.1 Zapus hudsonius
CATTCCAGGACCGTGAAGCTGACTGCTCCCCTTGCCAGAGGTTAGCTCTCCCTTTATCTCCTCCATTATGTCTGTAGCACAGTTTACCAGCAATTTCATTTACCACACCATTGGGATTATCTATTTACTGGTCTTTTTTTATTAAACTGCTTGAAATCAAGACTCTTGTCTTCTGTGTCACTTTAGACAAGACTATATTCTTGTATGGCCATAGTGGCATGTTACTTTATATTAACAGTATTCTCAAATTCTGCTTGATCCAAATAGGTACTTCTTGTAGTTACCTTCACATTTCTGCAACAAATGTCTGACCAAAAACAGCCCCATGGACTGAATGACTGCCTGGTTTTCCACTTTGTGGTCTGTGGACACCTTTTGTTGGACTGCCCAGCCCATCTCTTGTGAGCTAATAGCTCCTCTCTTTTACATATTCATTCTATTGTTTCTGCTCCTCCAGAGAACCCTGACTAATACAACTATGAATATGAAAGAATATTCAGGGACTGGAGAGATTGCTTAGCGGTTAAGGCATTTGCCTCTAGTGCCTAAGACTCCAAGTTCAATTCCCCAGTACCCACATAAGCCAGATCCACAAGGTGGTGGCCCTGGTGCGCTCGCTCTGTCTGTCTGTCTGTCTCTCTCTCTTTGTATTTCTCTGCTTGAAAATGAATAAATATTTTTAAAAAGGTGCTTTAAAATATATATATATATATATATATATTCAACATTGCCTACCTACTACTCTATTTCCTAGAAAATTTGCCTTCCCACTTTTTAAGTTCTTCATGTCTTTTTTGTCTCCTCAAACCTGTAACAGATCTATTTTTTAACAGCTGTTTTCTTACTATCTATTGCCACTCTGTTAAAGACTGAATTCACTGAGACTACAGAAGCTCTTAGAAATTCTCTCACATCTTCTCCTGTCAAAACTACATATACATGGGCTGGAGATATGGCTCAGCGTTTAAGGCACTTGTCTCCAGTGCCTGAGGCCCCTGGTTCAATTCCCCAGTACCCACATAGGCCAGATCCACAAGGTGGTGGCCTTGGTGATCTCTCTCTCTCTCTCTCTCTCTCTCTCTCTCTCTCTCTCTCTCTCTCATCATCATCATCATCATCATCATCATCATCTATCCCCTGCATCTCTCTGCTTGAAAATGAATAAATAAAATATTTTTTTAAAACTACATATGCATATAGTATGACTTTTCCTAAGGAGATGTCAAGAAATGGCTATTTACCTCAGATACAGAAGCCACCCACAGACCACAGAAAGGATCTGGTCCAAGTCCAGCCTGGGGTACCAATGAGTTTATCAGGATTAAAGGAGCACAAGTAAACTCTCAGGTATCTGTGGCACCAGAGTTCTAACCTCCTAGTTGTGAGGGAACAAGCCAAGACTGAGGGGCATGTAGAAATGGCATAATTGAGCACAAAATCAAAATTAATCATGACCTCACACCATAGAGCTGCCTGCCACCCTGTAAACCCAGTGTCTGCCTACAGTCAAATGTCAACCAATCAAACTGTCCTCATTTAGATGGTAGGGGGAAGAACCCAAAACCAAAGGAGGGCAGTTTCCTTATCAAAACAGCCACAGATCACTCTTTCATGGCAGGCAGTGGTGCTACTGCCCTGCCTGGGGTTCCCTCGAGTACACTCAATAAGCAACTTTTTCTACTCTGATGTCACTTGGGTGAGTTCCCTCACTGCCCACAGGTCCAACCCACCACATCAATCAATCTACTTTCTATCTATTCTAGCATCCTCCAAGACCACATGCAGCTGGGGCAGGAGCCAGTGGGAAGTGGACTCTCAGGAAAGGTATGGTGGACCCTTCTTTCCATGTGGGAAAGTTAATGACCTCATTACCATTAGCACAGATCTAACTACCAGCTATCAGATTCTACTTTCTTTTTGGGAATCTCATTGTTTGCCTCAAGCTAGAATTTAACTCAAAAACAATTCTTCCCAATCTGTTTATTTCATTGCCCTAATGTCATGGTTTGACCCAGGTGTCCCCCACAAACAAATGAATGTGTTCTGATAGATCGATATCAGCTGATGGCAATTCAGGAATTAGAACCTCACTAGAGCTGTGTTGTTGGGGCGGGCTTTTGGGGGTTATAAGCCAGCTTCCCCTTGCCAGTATTTGGCACACCTTCCTGCTGCTGTTTGCAGTGCTGTGGCAGAGGTGATGTCCACCCCTCTGCTCATGCCATGTTTTCCCTGTCAGGATGGAGTCTCCCCTCGAGTCCCTAAGCCAAATAAACCCATTCCTCCACAAGCCGCTTTTGTTTGGGTTCTTCCGGCGCAGCAACTAGAAAGCTGACCGCAACACCTAAGTATAGGCTAAGGTCTTCTGTAGGTCATAGTAACAACTCCTGCTTCATGATGGACGCTCAAACCTGAGGAAAAAGCTACAATATAATAATCCCCTTCCCTTTAAAGGACCCCAGCTCCTATCAGAGGTCAATACCTACACTTACGTAATGAATTCTAACTAATCTTTATCTTCTTAAATTAATAATCCATCTTTCCTTCCTGAATTTTTCCTTTCCTTTTTTTTTCTTTCTTTTTTCCTTGGTTTTTCTTTTTTTTTTTTTTTTTTTTAAGTTTTTCGAGGTAGGGTCTCACTCTAGCCCAGGCTGACCTGGAATTCACTCTGTAGTCTCAGGGTGGCCTTGAACTCATGGTGATCCTCCTACCTCTGCCTCCCGAGTGCTGGGATTAAAGGCGTGCGCCACCACGCCCAGCTTTACTTTTTTTTTTTTTTTTTTTCCTTGGTTTTTCAAAGTAGGGTCTTGCTCTAGCCCAGGCGGGAATTCACTACCGAGTCTTAGGGTGGCCTCGAACTCACAGTGATCCTCCTACCTCTGCCCTCCAAGTACAGGGATTAGAGGCATGTGCCACAATGCCCAGCCCAAATATTTCCTTTTCTACTAAATCATTCTTAAAAACACATACTCTAGCATCACTCATCTTTACAAATACCTTCTTGATCCTGAGCTCTTTATAAGGTATGAATTCATTTCTCTGCTTCAATTTCATAGCAAAATTTCCTGATCTAGAGGCTTCCATTTCCTTCAAGTTCCTCAACTCATAATTCATTCTTTAACACATCCTAATTCTAAGCAATTTTCTGTCAAAGACACGGCTAAATTCAATTTCCCTCATCTTCTTAGTAATATTTGACAAAGCTGATTATTCTTCTTCAAATAACACTTTTTCTTGTGGCTTCTATGACATAGTCATAGTCTCATTGTTTTCCTCCTACCTTTCATTTAATCGTCTTCCTCTTCACTATAGGCTTCTAAAACATGGAAGGCCTCAGAGGCTTTCCTACGACTACTCGCTTCATGTTTTCTCACCCAGAGTCGAGGTTTTAGATACCAACCGTGTAATGCTAAATCTCAAATTGTTATCTCCATTTTAACTCTGTCCTGTAAATATTCATCTACTTGATACTTCATCTGGGTGCTTTAGTGAGGTGTATAAACTAAGCAAACACTTGAGTCACAGATCTTCCTATACCCATAGCCCCTTACAAATTTAATCTTTCAAATTCTTGTTCCTGTAAAGATTACTTTTAAAAACAATGGGTATTTCCCCTCTCAGTTTCACCTTACAGTGGCAGTCTTATTCATTCACACTATTCTGACAGCATCAACATTCCAGTATCTTGAATTTCTTCAGAATATAGTTAGAATTTATACCTATGTGAATGAAAGATACCCTATGTTCACTAAGATCTGGGTGACAATTGGGTCCACTGGCTAAAGTAATAACATCTACAGTAGAGTGTACAGTACAGAGACAAGATTTTGCCAATATGTGACATCAATTTTATGTCAACTGGACTGAGTTAAAGAATGCTATAATAGTTGGTATGTATTATTTCTAGGTGTAACTATGAGTGTTTTCAAGAGACTGGCATCTTGATCAGTACACTGAATAAATATCAGTCCTAACCAATGTGGGTGGGCATTATGTTCACACACATACTCCCTCCCTCCCTCCCAATCTCCCTCTGTTCTGTTTCTCTGGAGAACCTTGCCTAGCAATGTAAGAGAATGTGTCCTATAATATTTAAGAGAAAACTAGCATTGGTATCTTTAGATATTCCCACCTTATTTTTTTCTCATCAGATAAGAAAGAAAGAAAGAAAGAAAGAAAGAAAGAAAGAAAGAAAGAAAGAAAGAAAGAAAGAAAGAAAGAAAGAAAGAAATCCTGGCATAGTGGTGCATCCCAGCACTAGGGAGGGGAGGATGAGGCCAGCCTGGGTTACACAGTGAGCTCAAGGCCAGCCTGAACTACACAGAAAGATATGTATCAGAAAAGAGCTGGCGACGTATCTCAGTGGTAGAGTGCTTGCTTACCAGAGGCAAGGTTCTGTGGTTTGATCACCACTATTGCAAAAGACATAAATATTAAAAAATAAAAATGAAAGCAAGCAAGCATGATAAGCAAATAATCATTTTCTTGAGCAATGCATAAAAGCAGCAAGCATTCTGAAAATCTCAGACTCCTCCTCCTCTTCTTCTTCTTCTTCTTCTTCTTCTTCTTCTTTTTTTTTGCATAAATTCTACCTGAGATTACTATGGATACCAAAACCAAGAATGCTGACCCAATCCTTACTTAAATGGTATGTGTGGCTATGTTGAGAGGGATAACAACCACCTTCTAAGATGATGCCCAATGAGTGAAATTCTGGAGTCATGTCTTTTCCTTGTATGTGCTCTCCTGTATTAAATAAGGCTGACCTGTGGGATGAGGGAGGTACTATAGGAAGTGGAGTGTGTCAATTCCAAAGGTAGGACACAAAAGATATAGTAACATCTGCCTTGGTCTCTTGGATTATTTAATCTGGAATAAATCACTATGCCCCAAAATACTTAAGCCCTGCAAAAAGGCCAACCCAGGGCCCAAACTATAAAAAGTTACATAGATTTGAAAGAAAAAATCTAGTAAAATAATCTAAGCTATATACTAGATAAGTAAAAGATTAGACACAAGAAAAAATTGTGAATGTTGAAGATAAAATTATCCAGCGTAGTTCATTAGGACAAAAAGAGGTGAGAGGAGAAAGATAAAGAGAGGAGGGTAAGAAACATAATCTGGTCTACAGCCATACCACTCTGAACACGCCTGATCTCATCCGATCTCGGAAGCTAAGCAGGGTTGGTCCTGGTTAGTACTTGGATGGGAGAAACATAATCTGGAATCTCTTAAATATAAGAGAGAGAATACTGACAAGACACTAATCCATATATTCATTAAGTACAAAGAATTAAATGTCCAATCATATAGCACAGTGAAACACCAGAAAACAAAAACAAAGAGACAAATTTTTCTTACTTATGATCTTAAAAGGAAAAAGAAATATTAAGAGCTGTACTGTGAATAACAAGGGAAAGGTCTGAAATAAACAGTTACCAATCTCCAATGTCTTCACATAGGAAGCTGATAGCCTAGAACTATCTATCTAGCAAAACTAAACTTTTAAAATGGGTAAAATAAAATACCCATCAGGCAGAGTATATGAGAGAGGAACATGTTTCAGATTTTTCATCATCAATAAAAATAATCCTAAGTAGACGATCATAGGAAATTTAAGATACAAAAAGACAACAAAACCCTTTCCTTCATTAAGCTGCTTCTGGTTAGGTATTCTGTCCCAGCAACAAGAAAGTAAATGACAGAAACAGCATGCATTTTGTTGTGTGGGTGTTGTGTGTTGGATATGCATACTGAGGGGTTGGTATCAGGAATCTTCCTCAATCATGTTCCACTTTATTTTTTTGAGGCAGGGTCTCTCACCGAACATGGAGCTCATCAATTCAGCTAGACTAGCTAGCCAGCAAGTCCCAGAGATCCTCCTGTGCTGCCTCCTCCAAGCTGTGAGTATAGGCATGCACTGCTACACCTAGCTTTTATGTGGCTGCTGGGGCGCTAAACTTAGGTCTTTGTATAACAAACACTTTACTGACTGAGTCATCTCCCCAGCTCCTAAAGTCAGACCTCTTTTTCATTGCAAGAACATCATGCATATGTTTTGGTGCCAATAGTACAATATACACAACTCGGGACTCAAAAAACAGCTGTTGAATGAATAGGGGCAGGACTTTGTATTTCTCTACTCTTCTTACAATTTCCTTTCTGTGTTAGGCACAAAATTAATGTTTCTTTCCATATTTGTTTTATTATATGTGAGCATTCTAGATATTTAGACTAGAAGAACACAATGATAATTAAGACAAGATAGAGACCTGCATGAAAAAGAAAACAAAACCCAGGGTCTGATACGCAATCAAGACGTAGTTTGCAAAGCTGTAGCATGATACAGGAGCTAAGAAGCTTTTCAGGAGTATGTGCTTAGGGAAGGTTTCTTCAACAGTAAAACTCAACAAATACTTGCAAAATCAAATAAGAGACTCGTTAATTTATCTGTATGTGAAACGAGATAATTCTGAAAGTGTTATAATAATTTGCTACCATGAGATAGGCTAGGCTGAGAATGAAACCAAAATAAGGGGAATGACAGAGCAGAACAAATCTCAAAGAAATTGTTGATATCAAGTGAGCCACTGGATGATGCCCATGTTAGAGTTTAAGTTGAAAAGATCTAATTGAAAGAGACAGAGAGAGAGGTGAGAAAGTATGGACATACCAAGGCCCATTGCTACTGCAGACTCTAGACACATGAACCACTTTGTGTATCTGTGTATTTATGTGAGTACTGAGGAGTTGAGCCTGGGCCAACAGGCTTCGCAAGCAAGCACCATTAACCACCGATTTCTCTTTTCCAGCCCCTAGAACCATTCTTTTAAAGCAGAATTTCTCAGGCTGCAGAGATGGCTCAGCAGTTGAGGCGCTTGCTTGTAAGGCCTAATGGCCTAGGTTCGATTCCCCAGTACCCATATTAGGCCAGATGTTCAAAGTGGCCCATGCACCTGGAGGATATAATGGCAAAAGACCCTGATATACCCATTATCTTCCTCTTTCCCTGTAAATAAATAAATTTTAAAAATAATAAAGCAGCACTCTGAAGCCTAAGGCAGTTAGATTTAGAGTATAGGCCATTCTGGGTTACATGTGAAGACAGTGTCTCAAAAACAAAATATAGGCAGGGCTTGGTGGCATGCATCATTAATCACAGCACTTAGAAGACAGAGGTAGGAGGATTGCTGTGAGTTCAAGGCCACCCTGAGACTACATAATGAATTCCAGGTCAGCCTGGGCTAGAGTGAGACCCTACCTCAAAAGAAAAAAAAAAAAAGCAACAACAACAATAATAAAACCCTATAAAATGAAAGCCATGCAGGAGTACAGTGGCACACACCTTTAATCCCAGCAGAGGCAAAGGTAGGAGGATTGCTGTGAGTTCAAAGCTAGCAAGCACACCAGGATCTCTTGCTGCTGCAAATGAATGCCCATCCAGCTTTACATTGGTGGCTGGGGACTTCAATCTGAGGCAGGCAGGCTTTGTAAGCAAGCGCCTTTTACTGCTGTGCCATCTCACTAGCCCCAGCTATGACTTTTTTTTAAACCAAAAGCTCCAAGTAATCTGGGTAAATTTGCACAGGCCTATAATCCCAGCACTGAGGAGGTAGAAGAAGGATAATCATGAGTTCAAGGCGATGCTTGGCTACATAGTTAAAGCCTGGACGGAAACTACATGGGATCCTATCTCAAAATAAAAATAAGGGGCTGCAGAGATGGGTTAGTGGTGTTTGCTTGAAAAGCAGAAGGACCCGAGTTCAATTCCCCAGTACCCACATAAAGCCAGATGCACAAGGTAGCACATGTGTCTGGAGTTCGTTTGCAGTGGCTGGAGGTCTCTTTCTCTCACTCTCAAATAAATAAATAAAATATAAAATAAAATAAAAAGAGCTGGGCGTGGTGGCACGCACCTTTAATCTCAGCACTCAGGAGGCAGAGGAAAGAGGATCACTGTGAGGCCAGCCTGAGACTACATAGTGAATTCCAGGTTAGCCCAGGCTAGAGCAAGACTCTACCAGAAAAAAACAAAATTAAAATTAAAATTATAAAAAAAAAGATCTAATAATACCCCTTTTCTTTGTGTGTGGTGTACGCACATGTGTGTAGAGATGAGTGAACACATATGTGGAGGCCAGAGGAGAACATCAGGGGCCTTCCTTTATCAGTCATCCTGCATTTCTTTGAGATAGTCTCTCACTGAACCCTGAGCTGCCATTTTCATGAGGCCAGTGTGCGTCTAGGGCAAGAAGCGAGGCAGAGACAGAGGCTCTCCAGGAAGCTCCTGGGCCAGCTAGCCTGGTGAATGCCATGTGATGAGCAATGAGAGAATTTGCCTCAAACAAAGCAGAAGACAAAGACTCACACCCAAAAGTTGTCCTCTAATTTCCACAGGTACACCATGGAACACCTACCCTCACACATGTGAACAAGAATGAACACACACACACACACACACACACACACACACACACACACACACACACAAAATCAAAAAAATTCCATGTAGAACTTAAATCAACTCTTAGGTGAACAGTGCCTTAATTTTGTTACTATTGCTTGAAAAATTCCCATTTCTTTAAATTTACTTCTTCATACAACACCACAGAGGTATGCTATGGACATCGTTTGAACATTACTTTCTCTTCAATCATTCACTTGCCCTCTTTCCTGTATTTAATGTAATATATTAGCTTTCCCAGAATCTTTGTGACTCGGGCATGAGCATGCCAGGATGGGCGCCTGACAAAGGCCTTCTGTGGAAGGTTTATGTAGGACACAGGAGGTCACAATTCCACCTGTCTTTGGTAGCTGTATGAGAATGTGCCACTTGGAGCAGAAGGAGCCATCTACAGCCAGGATGTGCTGCATCTAAGTTCAAATCTTAGCATTCAAGGCAAGTTTAAAGATGGAAAGTTCCTAGATCCTTGATAATGTCATTGTGCAGCTAAATCTACTAGCCATAGAATCTGTCAGTTATGAACATCTTTTTTATGTGAGACTGTTAAATTAGTTGGGTATTCTGTAACTTGGAGTTTAACTAGTATAAGATATATTTAAGGTCTGATAACTGGTAGGTAGTAGAAGAAAAACCAAGAGTACTGTAATATTTAATACTGGATGGCTATGAAAAAAAGTTGCAAAAGAGAAGTTAGGCAGATCAGAATATGAAAACACACATGCGTGCACACACACACACACACACACCAGACGACGGTAAGTGGCTGGGGATCAAACAGATTCAGTTTGGTATAAGTTAAACTTTGATTAAAAAAAAAAATTAAGGTGGAGGTATCCGGCCAACAGTAGAAGTGGGAAATAGAGTTACAAAAGTCAGAATCATCCATACATTTACATTATAAATGTATATCATAAACAAAAAATTATATGATCACCAAGAAAACACAGTGAAAAACATACAGAGCCTTGAGAACACTAGTTATCTTCCCTATTTTGTGCTGCAGACCTTATTTTTAGACAAGATTCATTCCACTGGTTAGCCAGTTAGAATAATTCCATCCCTCAAGATGATCTTATGTTTGTTCAATCAGAGTACACCAGAGGACTTTTGGGAAAGGCCAGAAGAGAAGCCTTCTCTCTTCCCTTGGAAGTAAAAAGACTAGAACATGAACATTACTGATAGCGACCTTCTTATTAGGAGAAGCAGTCTGAGCAGGAGGACAATGTTGAGAGGATGGGAGAAATGAAATCTCAGCCCCATAACATGATCTCTATACAAATCCTATTTCTATGCACCTGCCAAGTACATGAGCCAGCACATTACCTTTGTTTTTAAACCCTATCTGCATCCTAACTGAACAGGAGAACAAAGTTAAGGAGTGTAGGAAAGGGAAAGAAATTTTCAGTGAAACAGGGAGTCAGGAAACACAATGTAGAAGAACCAAAAATGAAATCGTCTTATTATTATAATGTATCACATATTTTACAAGTCACCTAAGGAAACCAAAGATGACATAGGAAAGGCCATTAGATCTGGTGACTTTTAAAACAGCAATTTCAGTGGTGAAGTGGTAAAGAAAGTCTCAGCAAAGTGAAAGATAAATTCCTTAAGAACTTCACAGTGTGCCTAACACTTGGATGGACCTTGAACATGCATTAACTCCCTCACTAGCCATCCTGTAGGATAAGTACAGTGTCCTACTGTACAGTGATGTGACCGCGGCTCCTACTAAGCAGCTTTAACAGACTTCACAGCCGAGATTGAAAGACCTCTCTGGATCAAAGTCAACATTCTTTCCTACTACACCAGGCTCCTGAGATCAAGTACAGGCACAGCAGACTCAAAATTCAGAACGGCCTCCTAAGAGTTGAGCGACATCCATCACTTGTAGTTGGCAGCCCCAGAGATGACATAAACATGAATGCAGGCTAGAGGGAGAGACTGACGAGAGGGCACAAGTGGTGATAAGGGATGCTTCTGAAGGAAGAGATGAGGATTGGCTCACAGACACATCAGGAGGGGGCTGCTCTTAGAAAGGACATTTCTTCCTCAGAAATACAAGGAGAAAATACAAAGAAGACAGAAAGAGTACCTCAGTTGGTTGAGACTTTTCTCCAAAACTCCAACTTTCCTACTGTCCCTTCTAACTGAAAGTATAGGGCTAAGAAGATGGCTCAGCAGTTAAAGGCCCTGGGTTGGATTTCCCACGTAAAGCCAGATGCACAAAGTGGTGCATTCATCTGGAGTTCATTTGCAATGGCAAGAGGACCTGGAATGCTCATACACACTAATTCTCTCTCTTATTCTATGTCTTTTTTAGAAGAAACTGTAGAGTCGTGTGGTTACCTTGTTGAAGTTTTGAAGTGTAAGTTGCAGTATCAAAGGGCAAATAAACAACAACAAAAAAAAAATATATATATATATACACTATATGAAAGTGTAGAAATGACAAGATCTAAGAATATGAGGCATTTAGTTCTGGAAAAGTGAAGGTTACCATCAAATAGGTGAAATACAAGTATCAAAAATATTTCTTATTTTAAAGTGAGCAATTCTATTTCTTAAAGTTTTTTTTTTATTTTTGATTTTTTTTTTACTTTTAATAGCTTCTATAATTATAGACCATAAACTATTATGCTTCCATCTCCCCCTATTTCTCTTCCCCCTCTCAATTAGTCTGTTTGGTTTTGGTGTCATCATCTTTTCCTCCCATTATGTCTCCGTATTATCAGGCACTGCAAAATCATGAATATCAAGGCTGTTTTGTGTCTGTAAGTTAGCGTTGTAAGCAGTCCTCCCCTTCCTTTGGCTAATGTTTTTGTTGCAGTACTTGGATGCTAGATGAGCACCCTACCACTGAACCTTCTAAAACTTACTTTCAAAGCCCCATCCATTTACAATCTGGAAGAGCAAACTATCTTTACATTTTTTATATTTTATTACTTCTATTTGAATCCCACTTCTGGGGCTCTTCGCACAGCCAACCAGAGAGCGAGATGAGAGGATCAGTCATGATCAACTTTCCACTGCCCTTCGATGCTGCAGCTGGCATTCAAAACTTCAGCAAGGTAACCACAGGACTCGGTATGGTTTCTTCTACCGTAATTACGATTTTCCTGCGCACAGTGATAAACGAAGGGAGGCTGAGGCTGGCACACACCTATCTGTTATAGAAAATCCCAGGTTCTGGAAGAGTTGTTAAGCATTAGTAACAATCGAGAATACAAGAAATTTGGGGCTTTTTATTTTAAAAGCTCATTCGCCATTTTAGTCCTTTCTAACTAAAACAAAGGGGCTTGTCCAATATGGAATTCTAAGTGAACACCGAGATGAAAGAGTAAATCACGCCGTGCGCGGGGAGGGTCCCCAGGCGCCGCGGCATCCCGGGACCTGGATCCGGAACTTCTCCGCGGGCTCCGGCGCGCACCGCCCTCGCCTTTGTGCCTCCCGAGCCGGGATCCGGCGGTGGGCTGGGGACCCGCCCCGACCCCCGCGGAGCTCCGCCGCGAGCCCGAGCCGCACTCACCTGCCGGCCGCTCCCCGCCCCGCCGGGCGCAGCCCCGGCCGCCGACCGTCGACGAGGCTCCCGGAGCGGGCGACGCGGCTACCGGCCCCGCGCGCGGGGACGCGGACATAGGGAGGGGGCGCCAGGAGCCCCGGGCCGGCACCGTCCTCACCGGGAGCCCGCGACGCTTCCCGGGGACAGCATCGCGCCCGCCTCGGCCCGCTGCTCCCCGGGCCTTCGCCCGGAGCTCGCTCTTCCCCGCCCCCCGAGCAGCGGCCGGGTTTCCGGCGGCCACACTCCGCCCTCTAGCGCTACTCGGCCTCCGCCATCTTGCTGGAGGCGGGAAGACGCCCCTGCGCACGCGCGACGGGAGCGCGCGGGCGTCCCGCTGCTTGGCCCCGGAGACCGCAGTGCGCAGCCGCGAGCTCGTGCACGCGCCGCTGCTGGGTTGCTGAGCTCGGTGTCCGCCCGCGCGTGCTCGCTCGCTCGCCCTGCGAGAATCCCGAGCCGGCCTTTCTGCGCGCCCCGGTCGTTCTGCAAACGCCATCACTGCTCGGGCACCCACGGAGCCCTTCAGTGTCGTGGGAAAGGCAGATGAGAGCTCCTGCCTTGTAGCTGACCCCTCCGTCCCCTCACCCGTTGCGAGGTCAGATCTACGTCTTCTGGAAGTCCAGTCGGCCGTGATCACACAGTGATCGGTTCTTTGCATTAGCTCTCCACCTTCATTTTCATTCAGCATTAACAAAAATATCACCTGGGCTTCTAGTATATCCTAGATCCTGATCCGGACTGAGGGTGACAAAACAATGCCTGAAAGGGATGAAGAATAGGAAAAGAGCAAACCAGGGAATGATGAGGATGGTGAGTTAGTGATGAGCAGAGGCCACACTAACCAGGTAGATGGACCAGATGCCGTGAGAAGATCCGGGGTCAGTCTTCAGGTGGGAATGTATTTGTCGGGCAATGCTAGGAAGTGTGGGGAGGGGAGGTAAAGGTCAAATCAAATAGGACCTTGGTAAGGATTATATTTAACTCCAGGTGACCCCTCTAACAGGCTGCCATTTCCCCCTATAAATCCTTTTCAAACACTTCTAGCTCCTGACTGCCTCGTTGCTTTGTGCAAGCTAATCTGACTACCTGCAATTTGACTACCTTTAGTCCTTTTCATGTTTAACTTATCCTTTAGATTTCACTTGAAATTCCACATCAGAAAGGCCATAAAATGGAATCACCATCATTACACCTTATTATTTCTTCCACTGCATTCAATATGTGTTTTTTTGTTTGTTTTTTGTTTGTTTTGTTTTTTGAGGTAGGATCTCACTTTTAGCTTGGGCTGATCTGGAATTCACTATGGAGTCTCAGGGTGGCCTCAAACCCACAGCGATCCTCGTACCTCTGCTTCCCAAGTTCTGGGACGAAAGGTGGGCACCACCACACCTGGCTTCAATGTGTTTTTTTCTTAATTTTAAAATATTTTTGGGGGGCTGGAGAGATGATTCAGCGGTTAAGGCACTTGCCTCCAGTGCCTAAGGCCCGGGGTTCAATTCCCCAGGACCCATGTAAGCCAGACCCACAAGGTGGTGGCCCTGGTGCGTGTTCTCTCTCTCTCTCTCTCTCTCTCTCTCTCTCTCTCTCTCTCTCTCTCTCTCTCTGTGTGTGTGTGTGTGTGTGTGTCTGCTTAAAAATGAATAAATAAAATATAAAAATTTTTTTTATTTTTTGTGTGTGTGAGAGAAAGAGAATATGAATATGGGTCCACCAGGGCCTCTAGCCACTGTAAACAAACTCCAGATGCATGGGCTGTTTGTGCATCTGGCTTTCTATAGGTATTGAGGAATTGAACCCAAGTCTTCAGGCTTTGCAAGCAAGTGCCTTTAACTGCTGAGCTGTCTCCCCACCCTTTCAATATGCTTTTAAACATCATCTCCTTTGTTTATATGTTTGTTCTGAAACAAGATTTCACTGTGTCAGCTTCAAACTCATGTAGCTGAGGCTGGCCTTGAACTGACCATCTTGCCTCTACCTTCTAAGTACTGGAGTTATAGGCATGTGCCACCACACCCTCCTGTTTTTAAATGATTATTTATTGACACTGTCTCCACACTAAACAGTGAGTTCTATAAGAGAGAGAAGATGCTTTATTTTTGTCACCATGCCTGGCAAGGGCAGTTCCTCAATAAATGTCTATTGAATTAATGTGGAAATTTGTCTGCATCTAAGCAATTAGTGGTGTATATTATTTTTCACTTCCTATTAATGCTAAAATTAAACAATAATAATTCCCTACATTTATGTCTTTGCAACTGGGTGGGAGATGGGAAAAGGTGGGTGGAATAGTGGGCAGAGGTTATATGTTTGAAGGGAGCTTTGTGCAGTGGCAGTATCGTAGCCAATGAAGTTTATCCGAGACGCGATTATTGCTAATTGAAAACTTTTCCCAAATAACCCGCCGTGATGACTTGAAATATGTTTGAAGGGCCGGGCAACTAAAGCTTTAAGTTAATGGACCATCTATTATATGTGCTC
Organism: Zapus hudsonius; assembly: GCA_004024765.1. Lineage (NCBI taxonomy): Eukaryota > Metazoa > Chordata > Mammalia > Rodentia > Dipodidae > Zapus > Zapus hudsonius. Next base: position 14,496 of record PVHP010023283.1, read on the forward strand.
TGTACTATAGTAGATATTTAATTCTCATCTCTGCCTAACTAAATAGTTATCCTCCTTTTATACATGAGTAAATATACAAAGAGATAAGTCACTCGCCTGATGAATACTTTAAGAGACAGTGCTGGCCCTAAAGGTCCATTCATGCTCTTCCCATTTAAAAAATGGATTTGGAGACAGGCCTATTTGATAATTTGACTCTGTGTTATTAGTAGGCTTTCATTAAACACTAAAGCTATTGCTATTTCAGAATTGCAATCATATTGCTAGTCTTGCATGGAATCTCACCAAAGTCCTGACTGAAAACTGATGTCATTCTTTTAGACCAGAGCACAGCTCATTTTACCATTTTTCTTTTAACTTAACTTTTGTGGTTTAAAATAAATAAATTATGTACTTTTCCAGCAGAGGGGAATAAGAAATATATCTAGAAAAACAGACACCTATCCTAAATGCTACCTGCATGCCTCAGTTAAGTTTCTTTACTGAGTTTGGCTAGCTCTTCCACCTAGCCTCCCAACTAGTTCCTTATATTCCAAAGACAGTCTTCTGACAGAATTACTAGGACACTGCAAGAATCTTTTTTTCTATGACAGTTTACAGTTATATGTCATTAGTTCCCTCTAAACAACCTCAAGATGGCTGGAGAGACCAGCTGTCTTGTTTGTGGGGTGCATTCAGTGGTTTTATGAGGTAAGAGATACACTAAAGTCATAATGACATATGTTCATCAATCAAACCCGCTTAATCCATATACAAACCAAGCAATAGTTGGGGATAACTCCTAACTGGCAAAATTCACTCCTACCTTTCATATCAGCATAGTGTAATCCTTGCAATGAACCCTGAAAATATAACAATGTCTTCAGTTTCTATTGTATTTTCTTATGTTTACCACCTGTTACATGTTAAATTTCCTCTTCTCCCCAAAAGATGGGCCCTAACCACTAGTACCAAAGAATGTGACCACAGGATCATTGGAGATGCAGTTAAGTTAAACTTGGGTCATAGGGCAATGGGAAAAGTATGTTATTTTCTTGTTATGACCAAATGCCTAACAAGAAGCAACTTAAGGAAGGGGTGCTTATTTGGTGTACAGTCCACCATGGTGGCATGATTCACATTCAGGCCACAGTGAGGAAGCAGAGTGGTGAATCCTAGCACTCAGCCCTCTGTCTTCTTTTTATAAAGTGCAGGACCCTGGCTTATGAAATAGTGCCTTCCACAGTTAAGGTGGGTCTTCCCATTACCTAGTCAAGATCTATTATTACAGGTATGTCCAAAGGCTAACATAATCTAGATAATCCCTCACAGATGATTCTAATCTCTGTCAACTTGATAATATGACCCTTGTTATATAAGAAGATGATCATATGAAGACAGAGTCAGTAAAAGAGAACCAGATGACAGGCAGAGATGGGAGTTATGCAGCAGCCGAGCATTGTCAGCAGAACACTAGAAGCTCAGAAAGGGCAAGGCAAGCAAGGGTTTGTTTCTCTACAAGTTTCAAAGGAAACATGGCTCTGAGGACACCCCCATTTTTGAATGTATATCTTTCAGAACTGCAAGTATATAACTTTCTGTGTTTTAAGCCACCTGCTTTGTTGCACTTTGTTACAGCAACCCTAGGAAATCAATACACCATCTTTTGTATACAACAGAGCTTGAATTACAAGAGATGGAGCAGGTAGTAAGAAGGCCTGGGTTACTGCTCCAACTTGACAGCAAACCAACTGCAAAAATCTCATGCCATCACTGAACAAGTTTCTTCATCTATACAAACAAGGGTAATAACAGCTGCTCTGTCTACTTCAGAGATCTGCATAACTTGAGATCTTGATAGCTAATAAGTATTTGACCAGTGGTTCTGTAACAGATACTAAGAAACAATTGGGCAAACTTAAGGTCTTTGCCACAGGGGATTCTACAGTCTGACTGAGGAGGATAACTGGCAGAGGCAGAGTGCCAGCTGTGTGGTTTGGGTCTTACTCACTATTGATGCAGAAGACAGGAATGATTCTGTGAGCTGAGGTGTAGAGGGGTACTTCATGAATAGCCTTGCAGAAAAAGAATTTATTAGAAGGATCTTGGATACCTATAGGATCTTCAAGAACAGCACTCAACCTTATGTTCACAACTGGTTCATACCAGTACCACTAGACCTTGACATTGAAGGATGCCCCTGGAAACTAGATATAGCTACCATAATTTGCCTTGTAGTCACAAAAAAAGTGAAATAAATTTAATTGAATGGGTTTCTAGCAGAGTGTTGTGAAGGTATTGTTTGTGAAAAATTTTCAGAAAGTTCCATTTCTAGACAAGAGAGAGTACAAATACCAGCTATATACCCTAATGATTTAAACAGTCCAAACCTGGACAAAACCCCAGCAGCAGGTGGAGAGTGGTTGGACTCAAGGGAAACAAGTGTTCCACTCTTTCTCCCCTCAGGCTGCCCGCCACAGATACTGTGAGATTTGGGGTGAAGGAAGGATCTGCAGAGGTGCACCAGGACCCTTAGTGGGCTGGGGATGGCGCAAAGAAGTAAGGGGTGATGGGGAAACTTCAGAGATCTTATGAGCTGGCTATTAAACACAGCCATCATTAAATATTAAATGATATAAAATTAGAATTCAATAAATTATACTGAAAGCCAAGGTAATAATTACTCAAGCCTATCCCTTTTAAAGCAGTTCGTTCCACCTATTGTATCTCTACGGTAGAAATGCTCTGAATTGTGCCTGAGCATGTGCTCACTGAGGTCACAAGGGCTATTTGAAACTGACCAGTGTGAGATTTATACCAGGACATCACCAAGTACTCCAAATCTGGGTTTTGCTATTTGTTTAATAATGAAGAATGTGTTGATGTTGTAAATTCAACTTAAAAGTTTATCTTGTATATACCTGTTCAAATGTGCACAGCTTAGAAACTGATGCCTTACTCAGTCAGCATTTAAAAATCATTTTTAAAAATTCTCAAATTTATCTGGATTAGTTAACATAAGCAATGGTCTTAGTTCCAATAAGGAGTCTGATGTGAATGATCCAAGTGAAGAACTTAAGTAAAAGTTTACCATGATTTAGAGGGGGAAAAATTCCTGCAACAATGGCAATAAAAGCATGCCATTTTATGAGTTTTTTTTAAACTTGTATATGTGTGTGTGTGTGTGTGTGTGTGTGTGTGTGTGTGTGTGTGTGTGTTAAGCATGCAGACATCACAACGCACATGTGGTGATCTGAGGACAACCTTGAAGTGTTTATTCTCTCCCTCCATACTACTTGAGACAGGGTCTCCCTTGTTATTTTGCTTTTGCCACTTTGCTTTGTGAGCACCAGTCTCGTGGCCTTCGGGCTTCTCAGTTCTTCTGGCTCTGTCTCCCACTGCCGTAGGTGTGTTGGGAATCACAAATGTATTCACCACCTTACATCAGCTTTACTTGTTTGCTGGAAGTCAAACTCCTGTTCCCCTCCAGAACACTCTGGCTTTAAATGTCATCTCATAGCTCTTGCCTGGTCCTCAGCCACATACCCTCCCTCCTATCCATTTGTCCACACATAAATATGTCCTTTCTAGCTGAGTGTGATGGCTCACATCTTTCATTAGTTAAAAGCCAGCCTGGGCCAGAGTGAGACCATATGCCTTAAATACAAAGTAATCCCTTTCCATTTGGATCTTTTGGTCTCCCCATCAAGGAGCATGTTAGGAGAGATCAAGAAATTAAGCACTAATCTCCAGAAGACTCAAAGCGTAGGGCTTGGTGCAAGAGGGGACCTGAAATACAGGGATTGATAAATGGGGTTGAATCCACTCCCAGGAATTCCTTTGTGGGACAGGAAAGTGAACCCTGCAGTTTAGTAAAGCATGATTGACTGCCAGGTGACCACAGTCTGAGATGCCTATGAGGCTTTTCCTCCTTGCCAAACAGGGCAGGATTAGATTTAGGTATCTCGCCATCACCAGTGGAAATGGGCCTATAGAGTACCTTGGTTGCTTATCTGTGAGTTCTTGCTCTTATTCCTGTCGTCTTCCTGGAAACCTTCTGACAGTTTTACAAAGCACAAAGTATGTTCTCTCTCTTTGTGAATATGTGAAGGAAAGTCGGTGCCATTCTTCGTATTCCTGAAGAGGCCAGAAAGTCGTTGTTGTCTAAATTTGACTTTGGGCCTTCTTTACTTCCCTTGGGAAGATCTCTTTTTTGCAGTAAAACTGAGCTGAACTGGATCCCATCATTCTTTTCTGCTTGAGTCCATCTTTCCTGTGTCTTGTGCAAAGTGTGTGTGTGTGTGTGTGTGTGTGTGTGTGTGTGTGTGTGTGCCTGTGTATTTTGAGGAGAATAAGGAGCTGGTGTCTGGTGTCCATGTTCGCATTTGGGCATATGTATTAGTGACATTGCTGTCTAGGTCTGGGTTGAGGTTAGATGCTGATGTCCAGTTCTTTGCTATCTGCAGACCAAAGGCTTTTTGATCCAGGTAGAGGTAGAGGATCACCCTCTAGCTTTTCTTTATAGGTAATGAACCCAGTCAGCCAGATAGATGTTCATCATTGTCTTATTCAGTGAGGTTATTACAGCCCCTGGGCCAGCCCCTGTCTGTCCTTGCAGTAATCACCTCTCTCAGACAAGTCCTATGCTGCCATATACTACAGACATGGTAGTGAAGTCCTTCCTGGTAGCTATCACCAGTGGGCTGCCAGGAGAGAAGAGCATTTAGGTGACAGGTGCCCCTTGTTACAGAGACCAAGACACTTCATAAGGTCCACACAGAGTTCACAGGTGACGAAAGCTGGCCGCCTCAGGACCCTGCTCCTAGGAAACACAGCCTTTGGTGATTACCCCCCACTCAACACACACACACATCATGGCAAAAGCCTCCTGGCCTAGTTTCCAATCATGACTTTCTACTTCCGGTGCATCTCCCAGTTACTTGAAAATGAGAGGCTGGAGTGACGAAAGCACTGGTGTACTGCTGCTCTTTTGTCGTAGAAAGGAAGTGAGGCAAAAAAAAAAAGAAAGAAAGGAGGAAGTGAGGCCAGCAAGAATGAAAAACTACATGAACCATCAGACACTGCTCAAAATTAAAAAAAAATAAAATTCAAAGTGATTTCTAAGCTCCTCCAAAGAAAATAATAGATTTTTCTAGGGATTTACTAGTATTTAAATTTTAATAATTATCACTAAAAAGAATTAAATTTTAAAACAAGGCAACTGACTACACTTAGATCTTTGTTTTCTTTATATAATTCCTCTAAAACCTATCTGCCTATAACTGAGGGAGTAATTACAAAGTTACTTGCTTTGAAATAGAGCACCAAGATATTTTAAAAATCTCTCCTGAAACCTAGAAAAGAGTTAAGAGCCAGGGGAGAGAACCTGGCAAGAGAAAGAAGAAAACAAGAGAATTTAGTTAAGAATATTTGTTCCTCTCTGGCCCACCTTCCAATGCTGCTTCGGATACTTCTTACCATGATCCTCCTACCTCAGCTATCTGAGTCCAGGGTACAAAGTGAGTTCCAGGTCAGCCTAGGATAGAATGAGACCCTACTTCAAAAAAATAAAAATAAAAATAAAAATAAAAAACAAGCATACAATCAAGGTAACTATGTATTTGCAGTTTCAAAGTTAGACTCTTGGAGTAAATATCCAGAACCTTAAAGACTTAAACTCAGTCCATTTGGAATTAAATTCAACACAAGGGATGTTCTTCATTCTCCGAGTGTTTGTCTTCTCTCTTCTTTTCCCCTCAGGATGTATCTGGATACAAAAACACCACTATCAGGCTGAAGAGATGGCTTGGTAGTTAAGGTGTTTGGCTGCAACACAGAAGGACCTGAGTTCAGTTCCCCAGTGCCCATATAAAGCCAGATGCACAAGGTGGTGCATGTGTCTGGAGTTCATTTGCAGTGGCTGGAGGCCCTGGAGCACCCATTTTCTCTCTCTCTCTCTCTCTCTCTCTCTCTCTCTCTCTCTCAAATAAATAAATAAATATTTTAAATATCACACTCAACATAGTTACCTTGAGAATGAAAAGACAGAGTTTTCTCCCATCACTGAAAATGGGGACTTTAGAGTGGAACTATATTTCATTATAGAGAAATAAACTAAGATGCATATCTTCCCACTTAAGTTGTAGTTTGTGAATTTGAAATCCATCACACCATCATATCCCTCTGAAGTCTTGGAGGGCAGCCAGCTCAGCACCCACGGTGTTTGTGGAGGTCTGGAGCATAGACTTAGAACCCTGCCATGGCTTTTTCCCCTTAGGAGCAGTTGGCTTGAAAGTTACAGCACTTTTCAATGTCTCCCAGCAACAGTAGCTCAGTGATGATAAGCTTTTTCAGAAGCTAGGACACATATACATCCTACCCATGATCTGACTATGACCCCAAAAGAAAAACAAAACATTTATTAAGCATGTATAGTATGCTAAATGCTAGTCTGTAAATAATACGTTAGTAAATAGGAGCTTACTTCAAGGAGCTCACTGAGGGGAAACAAAGAGATTAAAATAAACTGGACTGACACACACCTCCTAATAAAAGCATTTGCTAAGTAATCCAGGCCGAATCTCTCAAATAATAGACTGGTGTTTCTTCTCCTTTGATGACGGAGATGACAAAATGACAAAGAGCAACAAAGAGGCAGTGTGCAAAGTCAGGGACAAGAATGAAACGATGAGTAACGTAGGCCTGAGATTACTGTAATGATGGAAAAGAAGCGCTGTAAGTGTTAGCCTGTTTCCTGAGGAAAGCTTTGTGTCCGTGCACCTTCTTCCTTTGCCTATAGTCAGAGTTCACATTACTGTCAATGAGAAGTCTCCTCTGATCATGACGTTGTCTTTCAGCCTGTGGGAAAGGGCCAGGGTGTAAAAACATGGGGTATTGTGGAAGAGAGTGGTCTGTTAGCTAGATGAGAGACTGAGAAGTCAGGGAGATGAGAACGAGCTTATTCCTTTTCCCTCTAACAGCAGGAATCAAATGATTTAAGAGAGTTATTATTTAAGATAGAAGAGTGTTCTACCACAGGGACCCATCTTTTCTTATCAATTTCCTATCCCCCCCCAAAAAAAAACCCTGTGTTATCAAACTAATATTCCAAGATGGAGAAAGGTCAGATACCTTTGTGCTGGGATGGACAATGGAGGGTTACTTCAGAATATAACAATCTAGGACTGGAGAGATGGCTTAATGGTTAAGGCACTTGCCTGTAAAGCCTAAGGACCGGAGTTCGATTCCCAAGTACCCATGTAAAGCCAGATGCACAAGGTGGCACATGTGTCTGGAGTTCATTTGCAATGGCTGGAGGCCCTGGCATGCCCATTCTCTCTGTGTGTCTGCCTCTCTCTCTCTCTCTCTCTCTCTCTCAAATAAACATTTTAAAAAATACAACAGTCTAATCTCTTCATTTGTATATCCTTTCATTTCCAAGTAATAGGTGTTTTCAAATAGAATTTGCTTGATCTAATCCTTTAAAATGCACCTGTAGCTAAGCAATATGTAAGTACATGTATTAATTCTAAAATCTATTGTATTTCTTGGATGTTTTACTTTCCAAAAAATGCTTGCTATAGCTTAATATTCAGTATTCAGATCGTCTTTACTGACCCATGCTATCTTGGTAAGGCACTGATAACAGTGCATTAAATTAATTTCCACAGAAACTAATATTAAAACATCAGATTATGGCTTTGTTAACAAACTGAAGCAGATGGGAGGAAGAGATGAGAAAAACAAAGTTCTTTTCAAAACATGGTATTTTAAAAACAGTCACTAAAACTGATGGTGACAGAGATACAGAGGAGTAGCTTCAAAGTAACTTGCATAGTATTTACCCAATATCTTATTTAGTCCTGTGACTTGTGCAGAGGGCTGAAATTTCATTTTATACATTTGCTTTTAGGAATTGCATAAGAACAAAACATTCTTTTGACAAAGTCTCACCATAAGGAACTATGATTCTTATTTCTAGCAATGCTAAGAATTCTGATGACCGACCTGATTCTCAAGTACTAAATAAGAGAAGATAATGATTTTGCCCTTACTAAGGCAACAGAATGACCCCTTTGGATACCAGAATTTAATCCATTCGTGGCTGTGGTTGGAGACACACCATGCTCACCATTGGCTCCTGCTCCTGGGAAGTAGAAAGAACCATGGAGGGAGAAGCATCAAATCCTGCTGGTGAGCATCTGAGAAGTGGGGCCCTGGAGAATGGAGTTTCTTATTCTCTGTACTTTCTGAAGCTAGATCTTGATGGACTTTTGTTCTGGACAGAAAAGCGTGTAGAGGGAAGGCTGCAGCAAGACAGGCACATTGAATGGTTTAGTCTCTCAGTCTGCCTAGCTCCTCAGCTGAAAACTTTTATTTGGATTGTAGCCAAAGACTTCAAGGTCCTGAAGGTCTCCAGAGAGCCATGTGGGTGGAGACCCACAGTGCCAGTCACCCAGCGAAGCACTTGACCACAGTTACTAGAGCATTAGTTGAATGAAATGATTCTGAAAACCAGAAAATGGTCTATTGAGATTCTACCGAAATGTACTTTTGTTCAATGACACACGTGGTGATGCAAAAGTGGTCTTTTGGCTTATTTCAGAAAATAATAAAAGTTATGTATACCACTTTGTAATTTAGATGACAATTAACATATATACATTTTTGGAAAAGTATGTTAATGTGCATAAAGGTTATTAGAATTCATTTGTCCATAGCACTTACCAGGAGCAGATAACAGTGTTAGAAAATTTTTGATGCCAAAATTGTAGAATCAAGTGTGAAATCTGCACATATTAAAGTTATTTACAGATGGTTTAAAGTATACAAGGGAATGTCCGTAGGGTACATGCAAATACTAAGCCATTTTCTACAACACACTTGGGTATCTGCAAACTTTGGAGGCTCTTGGCACTGGTCATTTATAGTTACCGAGGGACAACTTTGAAGTTAGACTTAGATTATATTCTAATCTCTATCAAGTTTAGAGCGCATGCAAATTATTCACATTCCTCTTTTATCATTCTTGGAGTAAGTACTGGAGTTGGAGGAGCTGTGCACTAGACAGACAGTTTCAGAGAGTTGTCGGGCCAATGGAGTGTCCAGGCTCCATCAAGGACAGACTTCCACTGGAGCACTTCGTCTGTCACAGGAAAGCAGAAGGAGAGGGTCTAGATCAGTGAGTCTAGAACACACAGTTTCTTCTCCAATGTATGTTTGTATGTATTGAAAGGTCACTATAGAACCAGCTAGGGTCAAATTCCTGTGTTAAAAGAAAATGGAATTTCTTACAGAAAACAAAATTCATAATAAGTACAATACTTTTAAAATTGAATTTTCTTATTAAAATAGACTTTTCAATTATATTATGTTAATTTATATATCTTTAAAATGAGCTTCTTCATTTGTACATTCCACAACTACAGCTGATTTTCCCAGAATACATCACATAGTCAAATATTCCCAGGCTAAGAATAGGAGCGAGCTGTTAGAAAGAGGAGTGATGGGTGAGAAGTAGATCTGCCAAGACTGAGTGATTAAAAATGATTCTCAGTTAAAAAAAAAAAAGCAGCCATCTTCCCCCACCCCCATATGTTACAACATCTTACAACAGTTGTGCAAATGCTTCTGTAATTTACAGCAGAAGTGGCAGAATTCCTCAGCCTGGAGACTTACAACCAGTTCAGCCCTTGCCTCCATACCAGGACCATGGGTGGAGGGCAGGTCTTTCACAATGTGCCTTTTCTGAAAGAAGCTAATTGATTTTTTTTGTCATGCTTTTCTTGTTTCTCAAAAAGCAAAAATCAAAGCAGTTTGTTTAAGAGAGTGCCACATAGCTATTCCCATCTCTAGTGAAGGTGAAGATGTAGGAATAGGATTCAGCTTCATCAGATGGAGTTTAGGGGAGACGCATGAAGGAATTCTGAGGCACATCCTCATGAATGTGCTTTTCGGGGCCCTGGAGGACTTCCAGGTGATGATATTGGCACACATCTGAGGGTGGGTGAGTGCAGTGATGGAATCAGGAATGCAAATATTACTTATGAGATAACAGGCTTCTCAGTTACTAAGGAGTCCTAAAAACAGGGTGAGAATAAGTGAGAAGGGTGGAGAAGTGGACAGTTCTGGGGAGATCACTGGGTGGTACAATCTGACAAAGGCACTGCAGAGCTGCTTTCCACAGCTGCAGAGACCAACGACTAGCCTGTGTACCATATCTGACAACAGCCTGTCTTTCTTTCAGTGCGTGCCAACCTCCCTCTCCCTCCCCACACACAGCTCTCAGACTCCCAGCAAGGGCTCAAAGGTCCTGATGGGTGACATGTAGGTTCCCTGGATCTCCAGCAAAAGTGCTCATTTGCAAACCTCCATTTCAACTCCCATCTGCTTCTCAGAGTAAGTCTCCAGCTTGGTCAGCGTTCAAGCAGCAGACTCCCATAGATAATGCCATGGTGCCAAGGTGACTATTTGCTACTGTGATGGGAGGAATCTAAGTGGTCATGACAGGGTGGATGATTTTATTTTGTAGCAAAGCTGATTTGTTTCCATCCTGGACAAGTTGACCACTATAGAACTTTCTAGAATGATGATCCTCTTAAAAATACTGTAAGAGTTCACCACTTCTCTCATAAATGGACAAACTCCCCAGGGAATAAATACCATGCTGAAAAGTGTGTCTACACATGTGTGTGTCTTTCTGATAGTCTATCAATGCCCCACCACTTGTTTCCTCTGAGAGAGGTTCCATCAGGGATGGCAGCTGGCAGCTGTTATTTCCTGCCTGGTTGGGGTTTTTTAAAGATTCTTATGTTTCTCTAACAAAAGGCATCACTCACCAGTTTATTGTCTTTTGGTTGCTGGTAAAGCGTGGTAGACATGATATTTGTTTGCTGTGTGGACATTGGACAGATGTCAGGAAAGTGCAAAGAGGAAGGGAGACACGGGTGGGAGGGCATCAGTTGAGGAACAGAACCCTTGCTGTCCTCCACTGAACAAGCGTGTTGCTGCTGATTGCAGCCAGCCGGGTTCATGTCCTCTGGGTCCTTTTGATACCTTTGTACATCCTTTTAAAAAGTTGCTTACAAGGAGGCACAGCACTGTTTCTAAAGAATCCTAGCATACCCTTGTTAGCAACATTTTTAGTTTGGGGTTTGGAAGCTTAGTCAGTGACCTTTGGTTTGTAGGATTATACAAAGGGCATCCTAACTCATGGAAAAAAAAATATTCCCCTGAATTTCCATCACGCTTCACTATTTTATTAAGTCAGTATCTTTTCCTGGACTATTTTGTTAAATTTAGAAAGCAAAATTGAAAAAGAAACCATTAGGTTTGGGACTCAGTGGTAGAATGCTTGGGTAGATCGAGAGGCCCTGGGTTCAGTCCCCAATACCACAAAACAACACACACACACACACACACACACACACACACACTCCCAATCAAACGAACAAAAAAAATCCTTGTTAGGGAAGAATTGTTATATCATTGTCACTCAATTACTTAGTTATATAATGACTAGCTGATAAAAATGTAGAACACAGTTTATTTTTTATTTTTAAAATTTTCATTTTTAAAATTCAAAATTTAGTTTTTAAAATTAATGTGATTCTAGTAAACTTCACCTCTTTTAGTGTGCAGTTTTTCAGCTGTTGACAAACACATATATAGTCATGTAACATCTACCATAATTAAGAAATGGAGAAGTTCCATCACATCAAAAAACCTTTACAATATATCAGGATAATATCAGATAGTATTTATATGTCTATTGTGGAAACCCTTCCTGAAACCCCAGAAACCACTGATCTGTGTTCTGCTGTTCACACAGGTTGCAATGTCATAAATAGGCTTATATAATATATCACCCTTGTGATTTGTTTTATTTAATCACTTAGTAAAATACCTTTGATACATTCATCTTGTGTATCAACAGTTTGTTCATTTACTGCTGAGTGGTATGTCATTGTAGGGATATAACAGTCTATTTCTTTATTTTCCAGTTAAGGGACTGCAATAAACTGATTGTGTCCCATCTAAGTTCATTCACTTCAAACACCCTTATGCCACAGTATGATTGTCTTTGCAGAGAGCCTATAGGAAGTGATGAAGATTAAATGAAATCATAAGTCCTAATCTAATAGGACTGGGGTCCTTGTGAAAAAGGAAGAAACATCAGAGCTTTCTCTCTCCTAACACGTACAAAGGAAAGGCTATGTAAGCATACTGTGAAAAGGCAAGGCAGGCAGAGAGGCCACACCAGAACCTGAACTGGTCCACACCTTAACCTCGAACTTTTAACTTCTAGAACTGTGAGAAAATAAATTTCTGTTGTTTAAGCCACACTCTGCCTGGCATTTTATGATAGCAGCCCAAGAAGCTCATTGATCAGAAGAATCGTTGGCCAGAATTCTAGCCATTATCAGTCACTAATACAGAATGGTCATGTGATAATGAAATTCTTCCTGAATATGGTAGCCATGGTATTGCCACTCACTGGATAAATACATGAGAAGAACTGAGGACTCATATCTTGCAGCATAAGAGTTCATTTCGTTGTGCAAAAAACAAGAAAATCAGAATGAGATGAATAGATAACAAAGTTAACACACAAAACAATGCTACTACATTTGTTTTTCTTCTGTCTAAAATAACTCAGCAGAATGAATGCTCACTTCCTTCTTTCCGTCATGAAGGAGAAATGAACTCAGCTTCTTTAAGGAGGACTTTAAGGTGGTGCTTAGACAAAACACAACTAAGAAAGGGCCATCTCCTGGGGTGTTAACTAAAAGGGAGATTTCTAGGTCCAATCTGAGGGGAAACTCTGAAACCCACAGTTTAAAAAAAATAAAACACAATGAAGGAACCTGGGCCTGGGGGAGTCAATCAACAGCCATTAAATTTGGCCAAATATTCCACTCAGTGAGGGGGAACCTTTGATTGGAAATGGGGATTTAGGGCAAGATGCACCGGATCCCATACTCTTGGGCTCCCAAGAAAAGATGCACTATGCGAATGTCTGATAGGGAGGCTACTAAAAATAGAAACTAGGC